>CM076578.1:1766544280-1766602667 GCA_034641835.2 Pinus albicaulis
TACCCCAAATTGCACCTTATTTCTCCATTAAAAAAAAACTTCACTGAATTCAAAAAATTTAACACACCTTTGTTGAAGGATTAGCAATTGTAGGTTTTTCCTCCCTGTAAGGTTTCGAGTCATCCACTGTTTTTTTTTGTAAATTTCTTTTGCTGCTTTTGGACTATGCTATGGCTATAAGTTGCGGACCTTTTAAACTGTGGGTCTGTGGGATCTATGGAAAAATGATGAGATGTGAAGAGAGCAGAAAACCTTGGATCATCATAATCAACTATGGGTAGTTTGTCCTCACTTGGAACATCCTGTTTCCGGCCTTTGGATTTTTTAGCTTTTAAATTGTATCCTCGCACACCTTCGTTGAAGATATGCTCAGACTGCCAAGTGGTGCCAAACAGGAGATATGCTCAGACTGCCAAGAAGTAGTGAGCAGTGCAGGTGCTAGGAGCACTTGTTCTGTGGCAGCTACAATGATGTTCGTGGCATAAAAAATTTGGAGGTTGTAGCAGTAATCGTGACCGAAATTGGAAGCAACAATCGTGACTGAATGAAATATGCAACAACAAAATTATCTGCACACTTGTAAATTCAAATTAGCACATACATGCACGACTCGAGTCCAAGAACTTTTTCAATCTGATGGCATCGATCTAAAGAAAATTTCTGAATGTAATTCCTGGCATCGATCTTGCATATATAATGCAACGCTAACATATCAAACCTGCTACTTCCAACACTGGAACCGAACCAACTAAACGTAGCGTTGTCGGTTTTACAGTGATGGAAAAGTTTCCATTCACGGGTTTCCCTTTGGAATTTATGCTGGCCTTTGACCCCTTTATAGTCACGGTTTTGTATATAAAACACTTCAAATGCCGAGCTCTTGAATGTATGATTATGCTTCAAATTCGTGGCTCTTGAATTCAATCATAGCCATGAATCCCATTTGCTGGTAAGCATTTCTATTTATATGCAATGATGGAATTAAGAACCTGTTACATATTGATTGCAGAAATGGTGGTAGACAACATAACTTTGCGTTATGTTTGAAACGGTTGGCCAAAACCTCACATCAGTCAACATAAAACATAATCAAACATAACTCTAATTATAATTCCAAACTGGATCAAAACTACGCTGAATTCATTTATACAATTCCACAGGTTGCAGTCCAATTACATCGCATGCAGATTTTAAATAGAAATCAGAATTTTATTAAATGTAAATCGTTACTCAAAAGCTGTTGAGTACGCTGTCTACGGTCCATTTGTGCCTCTGTTGTAGCTGTGTCATGCTAGTGATGTTCCTTCTCCTGCATTATTACTTGACCATTAATACCTCTCAGCCATTTATATTTAACACTGCCATTCAATTCAAGTATAATACTTCTCATCGATTCACGTTGCAGGGCTCCCTTCAAGGTCGGATTTACTCCAATATGCCAATACACATCTCGTTTCATACGTATTTCCCAACTTTGGTTACGCTGGAAATGTAGGCTTTGGCTACAGCCATAACCGCGCTCTTTTCCCCAGCGCAGAGTGTATTCTTCAATTCTCTCTTGCTATGACTGTGATCCTTCATTCTGGTGGCAGTCTCCTGCACTAACGGTTGCACACACAATATATATATATATGAAAACTTGCAGATTTAAAACAGGCATCTTACAAGCTCTGATACCACATATTGAAAATTAAATTAACTCAGAAAAATATAGAAAACACACATAATAAACCAGACACCAAATAATGGCGGAAAAGGCTTTAGCCTCACGGCTTCCTCGCATATTTTCTCATTATTAAAATAATGGAGTTTTACAATTAAATAGATGAGGAGACAATGTTTCAAGATAGTACGTGCTATCTTGAACACCTTGTTGAGATAATTTCTCAACCAAACACTCACAAATATAGGAGCTACCTAAACTAACTCCTATCTTAGAGGAACAACCCAAGAGTTAGGCACAAATTCCTAGCTTGTAATATTTAATTAATTAATTTATTTTTGGATTTATTATTGTTTTGTGAGAGAGGCTAGCAAATACATTGAGGAGGTCCTAGTCCAACACTTTCAAAATATAGTTGAAGAGCCCCAGGTGGAGTGAGGGGAAGACATAAAAATGATTTTGAGGAATATCCCGAAGGTGATCACTTAGGAACACAACACAAATCTAAACAATTCGGTCTCCATGGAGGAAGTGGCTTTGGCAGTGAATGAAATGGTGAATGGGAAAGCCTTGGACCAGATGGATTTACTATAGACTTCTTCAAATCTTGTTGGGAAACTGTCAAAAATGATATATATGAGGTGGTGGCCGACTCCCAAGAATCAACAACAGTTCTTAAAGCTTTGAATTCAACGTTTATAGCCCTTATCCCCAAGGAGGAACTGGAAAGTACCCCTGAAAATTTCATGCCTATAACATTGTGCAACATTGTTTATAAAATCATATCCAAAGTAGCATCTAATTGGATGAAAACAATTCTTCCATATCTGATCTCAGAGAAACAATCAAGTTATGTGGAGGGAAGACAGACCTTGGACATGTTGAAGATTGCAACAAGAAACAGTGAAGGAGGAATCCTGAAACATCTTTCCTGATCCTAGTTGGAAAGTGATCACCAAAACTAGGTGGGGGCCACACAGGTGATTATTTGTCGCAAAGTCTATTTTTAGACTATGTCTATTTTTAGACATGTTGATCATATTCTATGAGTTGTAGGATGCTATTTGTGGATGGTTGGTCAAGTTGGAAAAATAGATGGACTTCTATTTTTAGACATATTGGGCGGAGTCTATTTTTAGACTGCCAGCCTAAAAATAGATATGTCGAATATTATTAGCTCTTAATAATATTTGGACTCTAAACATTATCTTATTCTCTTGGAGCACTTCAGTTAAGTGCACAGATGTGGCACGGGAGCTGACAGAAGGAATTACGTTATTCCTAGGGGTTAAGTGGAGCTATTGCATGGTTGACTTCAGTTAGAACTCATGTGGCAGAGTTTGGTGGAGTTGATGAGACAGTTGGTGGAGTTGTGTTCGGTTTAACTTAGTTGAACTAGTTGTATTTAGTCTAACTGATAAATACACTAGTGATGAGTGGTGTGAATTAATTATTAATTAATTCACTAATTATTAACTCATAAATCACCTAAAGAATACATCAGTTAACTGCAGTGCATGGACAGTTCAGTGGAGACCAGTGTTAGAGGTGGGTGAAAGGGTGAGTCTACTATCAGTTGTGACTATAGCTGTGCATGAGATTTGCACACACATTGATTGAGATTTCCAATGAGGATTGAGCAGTACAAGCCAAGGGGATTTGAACTTGGATCTATTCATTCTTTATATTGGATTGCGCAGTAGAGGCAGGCAAACAGGTGGAGCAGATTGGAGCATGTGATATGTATGATCTGAGCTTGTTTTGTGTGTAGCATGTGAGATAGTGCTGAGAGCTTGTGAGGAGCTTTGTGCTATGTATTGTTACATGTTCTCTATAATTATAATATACAGATAGTTGGGGGTTTTCAGCTGTAAGCTTTCCCCATTACACACTGTGTTATATGTGTGCTTGATTATGTTTTAATGTGCGCATGCAACTGCTTCTAATTCCGCAAATTGATGATCAATGGTAGAAGAGGTTATGTATTATGCATGAAGCTCAAATAGTGTGTAATCAGGATAATCTCGGTGAATAACTCATCTATTATTCAAATTTCTACAGGACAATATAATCATGGTGCACGAAGTGGCTCACTCGTTGAAGACCCAAAACGACGTTGGTATAATAATGCAGTTAGAATTATCTAAAGTTTATGATAAGATCAATTGTGAATACATGGAAGCAGTGTTACAAGCATTTGGCTTCGATGAGAACTGGATCAATTGGATCATGGCAATGGTCTCACCACCCACTTTTTCAATTCTTCTTAATGGAGCCCCATCAAAACTGTTCTTCCCATCTAGAGGAATTCGAAAAAGGGAACCATTGTCTCCATTCCTATTTATTTTAATGATGGAAGGACTTGGGAGAGCGATTGGAGAGGCAAATATAGAAGGGGACATTATAGGACTGAAGCTGCATGAAAACGCTCAGGTGCCCACTCATCAACAATTTGTGGACGACACCTTGCTGCATGGAGTTCCTATGGTAAAGGAGGCCCGCAATTTGAAAACCATTTTGGATACCTTCATGAAGGCATCAGTTATGGAGTTAAACCTGTAAACTTATATGATTTTATTTTTCAACACTCACATTGTTATCCAGAGAAATATTTCAACTATCGTGGGTTTCTAGATGAAATCCATCCCTTCTAGGTATCTAGGAGTGCCCTTCTAGGTAAAGGAGTGCTCCAAAAGATAAAGGAGGTCCAAATAAAATTCTTGTGGCAGCGAGCAGAGGAAAAAAGGAAATGGGCACTGGTCGCATGGAATACGATCTATAAATCTAAGCAGGCAAGTGGCCTGGGGCTACAAGACCCTAAGATAATTAACAAAGCAAATGGAACCAAATTATGCTGGAAATGGTTAGAAAGAGGGGAGACGCCATGGGTGAAATTATGGAAAGCGAAATATGCCCCTGCTTTCCATCTAAAAGACCTGGTAAGTCTCACAAGTTCAATCTAGAGGTCAACTATATGGAACTTGGCATGGATAAACAGAGAAATTATACAAAAGCACAACTTTTGGGAAGTAATAAATGGAAAGGATGTTGAACCCTTAGTTAAACTAAGAGGGTGGGGGGGGGGTGTGAATCAGTTTAACACATTCGTGGACTTTTAAAACTTTTCATTAAACCTTATTTACACCTTCATTTCATGTCTAACTTAATATGTGAGTAATCTTAGAATGTAAGCAGCAAGTATTAATACAATATAACAGTAGACTTAATATGAGAGCAGCAGGTATTAAGCAGATGATATAAGTCAAATCAACACATAAACATCATGCACAGAGACACTAGATATAAGTGGAAACCCATAAAGGGAGAAAACCACATCTTATTATTGTTGTGATGCAAAGGAAAGCTCCAACTCCCTCTCACCACTGTTTTTCTGCAGGCACCAACCCACAGGAGGCTCCAACCTCAATTCTGCAAGCTACAACTTGCAAGGAAGCTCCAACTCCCTTCAATTTTCTGCAGGCACCAACCTACAGGAGGCTCCAACCTCAGTCAGCTACAACTGACAGCTATCAAGCTACAACTTGATAGGGAAGCTCCAACTTCCTCAATTTATCAAACTGAGTGTTTGTTGATTTACCTCAGGTATCAGCTCTGTTCCGTAGCATCTCTTTCTGCTGTTCTTTTCTTAATTTTCTCTGCCTCACTCTTCTATACTCTTCATTCTCTATATTTTCTCTCTCTCTAAAATCATTTTGCATATCAAGATGATATTATTTATAAGGATTTTCTTGTGACTGTTAGCATTCCTCAATGAATTTGGAATGGACAGCCATGCCTCTTCGCTTTCTGCCTTTTCATTTCTTTCACTCACTCATTCAGAAAATATAACAACATGCATTAATTTCAATATTACAGTGGGAGCTTTGTTTTTCCTCCGGAGACTTGCCAATGCATCACAACAATATAAATCAATTAAAAATATTTACATTCAAATTACAATGAGAACTCCAGCTCAACTCATTTAGTCTTTTGGCTCGCTGCGCATTTGTATTTTCTTTGACTGTGTCTGTCTTTTCTGTGACTGTGTTTTATCTCTTTTCAGCTCTGTTTGCTTTTCTGTCCTCTGCTGTGGTGTAACTGCTGCAAACATGTAACTGTGTTTTGTATATCAGTGTATTTTGTATATATGTGTAACTGTTGACTTTAAATCTGGGCATATTCCAATACTTTTCATACAGTAAGTGTCTTGTTGATGTGGAAAGTTCCGCAAGAAGAACATACATACATCGCAATTATTAATAATCGCCCTCCACCTTAAGCCGAGGCCCGTGGGTCCACAGTCCACGCGGCACATTTCAATACAATCGGCATCCTTATATAAAGTTTTAACAAACAAACTGCCACTTCAATGAAGAATCATATTAATACTTAACAAATGCCCTTTCGGGCCCACTTGCCACGCTTTCCGATGCGATATATTTCTCCTCCAGCGATTTCTGATTGCGATTGATTGCAATCGCAAGCTGCCTTGCTCCGCTGCGATTGATCACTATTCATTGTTCTTTGTCGATGCGATTGGAACTCAAATACTTGTTAATCATATTTTATAAGCCCATCGGGTCCGGGCTTCAATCGCAATCGCAAGTCTTTTAATATATTGCCCCGATGCTCTGCTTTTGTCCGATGCGATTGACACCTTTGCGATTGATCGCAATCACATCCTTCAATGGTATGTTCCGACACATATCAATTATGTTTTATAAACCCATCGGGTCCGGGCTTCCAATCGCAATCGCAACTCTTTGTTGCATGTTCCGATATTCCACCTTTTTCCGATGCGATCAGTCACTGTTCACCGGAACTCAAGGTATATATAAATTGTAGTTTATATACCCATCGGGTCCGGACTTCCAATCACAATCGCAACTCTTTGTTGCATGTTCCGATATTCCACCTTTTTCCGATGCGATCAGTCACTGTTCACCGGAACTCAAGGTATATATAAATTGTAGTTTATATACCCATCGGGTCCGGACTTCCAATCGCAATCGCAACTCTTTGTTGCATGTTCCACTGCTCTTATATTCTTTGATGCGATTGGGTGAGGGTCCCACCATATAAGGCTTTGATACCTTTGGCTCTCTTTCCATTAAATCATTCCATTACAAATTTATATATATATATATATATATATATATATATATATATATATATATATATATATATATATATATCCTCCGGGTTTGGGTTTTGATTCTGGACAAAGCTATATATATATATGACGCCTGCCTAGGTAATTTCTGAGTTAAGGTACATATATATATATATATATATATATATATATATATATATATATATATATATATATATATATATCCACTCGGTCAGTAAATTTATTATATATATATATATATATATATATATATATATATATATATATATATATATATATATATATATCTGTCGGCTTGGGCGATTCTCAAAATTTTATATATATATCCTTCAGTTGGGGTAGAGATTCTCGGAATAATGGTTGTGTCTTTGCCTCTGCCTTTCTGCGATAACGGCTCTGCCTCTATTCATCTCTTCCACTGTATTCGTTGTTTTCCGACTGGGCTCTGCCTCTTCCTTTGCTGCTTCTACCTCTGCCTTTGTAGTGATAACGGCTCTGCCTCTATATTCAATGCCTCTGCCTCTGCCTGTTTCCTTTGCTTCCTTCGTTTTCTTCTTTGCTGCCTCCATTTTCTGTCTCTGTCTTTGCTGCCTCCATTGTCGTCAACAACAATATTTCCAACAAAGGACACCCTATTCAGGGATGATTCCTAGCAACAACAACCAAAGTTAAAAAAAATTGGAATGGTGGAGTCTTCAGGAAGCCACGGAGAAACAAGGGCACAAGGAAGTCCACCAATTATGGGCTCCGAAAATATAAACAACAAGTGGAGAACATGGAACCTAAACATCCTCCACCAGGAAAATAAAAGAGATTCAAACATTCAAGATATTACAGAGGAACTGAACAAAATACAAATCCTAGAAATTGAATACCAAGATCAAATCAGATGGTGACAACGAGAAGGAGTAGATTTCAACCTCAAGGAATCCAAGGTTTAACTTCGAACATAAAATCTCGAAGTCCATGACCCTGCCTAGAGAAAACTATGGGTGGCCTCTCACTGGCCAAAATTCAAAATATTCATGTGGTTAATTTTGCACAAAAAGGTGCTAACTTGGGAGAATATTAATAAGAGAGGAATGATAGGTCCATCATGGTGCTACCTATGTGAGAGGGAAGAAGAAAATATTAACCACCTTTTGAATACTTGTAGATACACAAAATCTCTGTGGGATTGGTTGGCTATTATCTACAGCCAAACTGATAAAATTAAATAAAACATACAAGACACAATTAAAAATGAAAGTTGCAATATACCAAGAATAAAGTGGTTAACATGGTTTGGAACTTGATTTCGGGATTTATCCTATGGTCAATCTGGAAGGAATGAAACTGTAGAATTTTCAGCGATAAAAAGCTCCATGTTGCAATCCTAATTGATGAAATTCGTCGTCAACTTAAGAAACCATCGATAGAAAAATATTCCAAACCCCGGAGGAACAACCATCCCCTCAAGAATCAATAATTCTAAAGTTTTTTTACCTTGATTACCTGAGGTATAAGATCCTCAAACCTAGAGAAAATCATATAAGGACAAGTGCTACAGTGTAGCAGACTCCTCTAGAGGGTTTCTGGAAATTGAATTTCGATGAAGCCTCTAAGGGCAACCCAGGCAAGGCCCTCTAGAGGAATCATCAGGTACTAGAAATGTAAAATCCAAAGGTTATATTTCATTAGTATGGGACAAGCCACAAATAATTTAGTGGAGTTCCATGCCCCGGAGCAAGGATTGGAAATGTTGTGGCAGAAAATAAAGGTGATGTAATAGTGGAGGGAAACCTTGCATTAGCCATCTAAGAGACACGTAGACTGCAATGTGGCACCTCGATGAATAAAATCATGAAGAATTGGTGTCTCGCCTAGATAATCCAAAGGATTAAGGATCACATGAAGGAGATGAAAACATTAGAGTTTACCTTAGTCAAACACTCGACCAATGGATTGGCAGACAGAGTGGAAAACGAAGGGGTCGAGAGTACCAGGGTGATCATTGAAATGAACTGGGAGGATATGGTGGAAGGAAAACTAAATGATGATTGTCGAGCATTGGAAATGAGAGATCTATCCATATTAGAGGGGAAACATGATGGACACGGGGTGGGCCAAGAGGAAGGAAGTAACCCACCTGGCGAAAGGAATGTTTAATAATCTATATGAGTGGACAAGTAGCGAGCATTAGGGAAGATTGAGGAGGTACGTGTCATCAAGATATGAAGGACATGACAATATCTGATGGGAAAGAGTCAAACCCAAGATCGCATAATCATTTTTCGGGTGGTTTCATTTATGGGAAAGGACAACTAGAGGAGTGGAGAAGGAAAAAATACAGTGTGAATTTGTACTAGAATATAACTACATCTATAATGGGCCTGCACAGACCATATGCGAAGGCAAATGAGAAGGAAGATGGTCCCATTCTCGTATGAATGTACTGCAACCGCATTGGTAAACGGAAGTTTCTGAAAATAGACAAGGAAGGTACCCAAAGGACAGGGTGGACTGCGCTGTCTGGATTTTTCCTTTATTTGATAGGGAGGGGAGATGCATGGGATGCATAGTGATAAGTTTGAATGAAACTAAGGGGAGAAGCAACGAGATAAAGCTTGTTTATCAGAGAACCACAATAGCCAGAACAGTTATGGGGAGAAATGGGGTTGGTAGACCGAGGGGGAGGCTGAGAGCGGAAGCTCAAAGCTCCACGGCTGGTAGGAGAACCATAATGGAGGAGGAAAAGGAGGAAGCACTCAAATATCATGCGATTGTCCCAGAGTGAGGAAAATAATTTATTTAAGTCTGGGAAAATGAAGTGAGGCATCTGCAAAGGAACATCCCGAACGATAAAATCTAAGAGGAGGTTGACTAGATAATAGACATGGGGAAATCTCGAACGAGTCAAATGGTCTATCAGAGAACTTTAGAGATGGCATGGCACGTTAAGACTTTAGTGGGAAAGTTGCAGGCGAAAGTGGTGGAAGAGAGGATCTGGCGTCAAATGGAACACCAACCGCATCTGAAGGCAATCGAGCAACGGTTGCGGGTGGTTGAGGAGGCACTCCAAAGGGTGGTGAACATATAACACCTGTAGGATGATCGAATTGGAGATATGAACAAAATATTTCCAATCTACCTGAAATATATCCATAACCTAGATATTAAATTGGGGCAGGGACATGGAGATCCGACCCGAGGTCAAAGAGGTAATTGGAGCCAACGATAAGCAATCAGTAATGCCGAGAGCGGGGGCGACTGCTTCAACAACTCCAACGGAGAAACTACACTTGCGTCTAGATCATGTGTGATAGAGGCTCCATCATTGTCCCTAGATAAATGATTATGTTTATGTGTCTAATTTTTTTATATTGTGTCGATTGGATATGTAGGTCAAATCATAGTAATAGGATAATAGAGAGGTCTTTAGGTCTAGAAAAAAAAGTTAGATATACAAACCTCTAGCAAGTTGTAAATGGTTAAATAGAAATAGAAAATTTAATTTTTTTTATATGCCTAGGAAATACCATAGACATAAAAACCTTTTGGAAAATTTGGTTAAGTTCTAGAACAAGGCTATACTTTACTGTAGGTGGTCTGGTTTCTAGTCAGCTAGAGCAGCAGACTATGATGTAATTTTTTGTTCTATCGTAATATAAGGTTTTTACTCTGACTTACAAAAAAAAAGGACCTAGATCTATCTCTGATCCAACAAATCTTCTTGAATCTCACTTGCACAAATAAAATTACAAATGCCCAAAACCCCAGTATATACAAAAAATTCAAAACCCAAAACCCAACCTGCAATTAAGGGTTAGAAAAATAAAATAAAATTTATTTACAAAAAATTAATTTCAAAATTATGCAAATGTACAATGCTTGAAAGAATTTTTGAGGAATAATTTTTTAAATAAAATTTTGACGATGGCTAGATGTATTTCGAAAAATAGATATCAACTATAGCCTTAGCGAAGTAAGAAAATCACATAAAATATTTGAAATCCAAACAAGGTCAGTCTGTGCCCATAGTTTGTGAACTTGGAGCCCAAGGGCCGGGGAACTTGCAAACTCTATATATTTCTTGAGACAAATCGTTAGAATATACAATGAATCAAATCACGTAAGATAAGATTAAAACTTACAAATAGAATATTCCTATCATCTACAAATGAAATAACAATCCAGATAATATTAAAGCACAATATAGGAACACACATACCACATATCAATGAGACAAAGACACCATGAACTGTACCCCAAAGTCTTTTATTATGACATTCAAACGTTCCTAGCAGAACAATGGCTTCACACCAACGTTTACAAAACTACATCTTACCAAATATCATAATGATCCAAATAAAAGTAAAATGCCTTCTATTTAGAGTGAAATTCCTCCAAGTGGAAAATAACGTCTAGTTGGCTTGATCCCCGTCAAAATAATCTCATTCGTTGATAAATCCTTGATCAACTTTTAATCTTTGTCGTTGAAAATATTTGTTTTTGAGGAATTTTCAAATTTCTCATTAAAACCATTTTTTATTAGCTCAAAAATAATTATTTTGAGCTAATTTCCTCAAAAAATTAACTTTGAATTAACCACCAAAGTCCAAGGGTCCAAGTTTTCTTGAAATTTTCAATATTCCCTTGGTGGGGGACCTCCAAAAATTAACTTCTTTTAGACCCACAAAATTTTCCACTTGGAGAAATTGATTTCTCTAACAATTTAATTTTGACTCTAAATTAGTTAATTTTATGGCTTAGGATTTAATTTTATTTTTTCTAGAAAAAATAATTAGTTGGCTCATGAGGGGATTAAATATTATTTAGCCATGGTGTCTAAGTATGAGGGACCATGCACTAAAATATTTTTTACATGAGATTTTACAGATTCAACCCTCAAAGGGGGAATACTCGTTCATTATAGACCGTCAAAATACTTACCCAATTCTATGACACAATATGATCTAGTAGACCAAGTGATGTGTAATAAAATCATTTATCCAATTAGCTTAAATTATTCCCAAATCACTTTTACAATAGACTCGACTAAGACACTAGGACTCACCTAAGACTTTGATGATAAATCTCACCCAAGCTTTGGGGTGAGGCTAAAGGGAAATTTTTTTTTGATCATCCGTGTTTTAAAACACGGATAATCAGTGAGACGAAAAACCTCCTAGGATGAAATTTGTCACCAAAATCATAGTCTTAACTAGGTTGTTACATAATTAGCAGTCGTACTAGCATCATTTACATTAAAAATTTGTAGAATTGGTTTACAATGACATAATAGGTTGCTGGTTGATGATTCTGAATTTGAAAAAATTCTTTCAAGTCTCTGGATCATACTTCCTTGGAATGTTGAAAAAATGGGTGCAACAAGAGGGAAACTTATTAGCCACTCAAAATTAAAATTAGGAGCGAAAAACCCCAAAGGAAATCTATAAAAAGGAGAGAGGAGATTCATTGTGAGAATCATGGATTGTTTTTCTTTCTGATTTTTGGGTTGAGGCTCTAGGAGAGTTTTAAGACCCCTTTTTTTGGTTGGTTTCGGAGAATAAAGATTCCACCATGGCCAATCATTCTACCTTTCTAGTTATAGGGCCAAATTTTGATTGGAGGATCATCTTTCTGATGCAAAGTCAAGGTTAGAATCTTCATTTCTTCGGCAAAAAGGGTTGGATTGGTCACTTTGTGGCAGCAAAATATCTTTTGAGGCAAGCGCAATAGGGACTTCAAATTTTTGGTTGTGAGGGTTTGGCATAACTTCTTTCTGAAGTAGCCGAACCTTTCCTGGGGCCAAAAAGGGTTGAAACTCATTGCTTAGGATAACGAGGGTTGGAAAAAGAGGGATGGACTGAGCAAAAGTGTGTCTAGGAAACAAAAGGAAGGCATTGAAGTCTAAAGTACGAATTGAGCTAAATGTGGAGAGCAAGGCACTAGAGGGCTGAGATTTACCCCTCTATAACAACGTAAGGCCAAAACATGGTTGTAGGTGGAAAAAAGGGTCCATGCTTAGAGTGTAGGAGGAGTGGTTGTTTGTAGTTGGGGCAGTGAAGGGAGTCACCAAGGTACGAAAAGATGTGTGTCCCAACTACAAACTAGCAGTTTCAGCTGACCTAAGGTTAGAAAAAATCGGTGTGATCAACCGCTGAATGGTAGAACCTTAGATAGTATTAGTTGACAAACATAACAACTAGATGGTATTGTTAGCCCTACATGGGATTTGTGGAAATTTGTGTTGTATAATTGGTTTATTTTTTATTGATAAGTTAGCCCTAAATTATATTGGTTTTTGAAGTACCTATGATTGTTTGAGTATATTTTATACCATTTGTGCATTACATAAAACTTAAAAGGGTTATTACATGTTTATGGATTGATGAATATTGTATTTTTGTTATAAAATACAATTTTTTCATGAATTATTGGAAAACCTAGCTCAAAATTACACTTTAAGGGTATTGGGGATATCACATAACGATTCCATTCTAACATCCATGCCTTGCAATCTCTTCCAGTTTCAACAAAATATTGGTAAGTTTGATTCCTCCTTCGTGAAATTTCTTGCAACATGAAGTGATTTTGAGGTTTAGGATGCCAAATGTGGTCATTGGCAATGTTTACCTAGAGGCTTGTCTGTTGTGAATAATTTATAATTGTAAATTGACCTTGTACTCTACTGAGATCTATGCATGTTGAGAAATCTAGGGAAAATATATCAGGAAATTTCTCTTAATTTGATAACTGTTTGTGATGTATTTTTACTTTACTTGATTAAATTATTCTTTCCTTTATTGTTATAAGTGTTCTCTATCATCAAACAACTAGCGAATCATAAAGAACAATGAGACAATAGGACACAAGATGTAGGCGATCAGCCAGGGCCAAAACCTCTCCAACTAAGAAGAAAAACGCATCATAATTATTCTCTTCTTATAGAATTTCAATTGACGATTCCAAGGCCAATGACCCTTAACCAAGACCCTCCAAGACCAATTCAAATTTTTCCTTCTTGAACGGCTTCCAGCAACAAACTTCGACGTTCGAGCAACTTCTCCAACAACTTCGACCCCAATAAAAATTTCTGCAACTTCAACCTTAATGAGGCTTCAGCAGCTTCAACCTAGCAGCTTCATGGCTTCCACCTTGCAGCATCAAAACTTCGACATTGCAGCTTCACAACTTCGATGCAACTTCAGAATTTGTCTTACCCCATAACTATAGAAGCCCTAAAAAGAGAGAGAGAGGCCCAAAACTTCGAACTTTTTCTTCTTATCCTTCTTCATCATTTTTTAGCTTCTACCTTGAGGAGATTGAAATTTCTTCAGTGAGTGTCCAAATGAGGTCAAGTTCCTTCTTATTTATAGGCTTGTGAGGGGTATGGATTTCTCTATTTAGGTTGACTTTTTCCTTCATGTAGGTCGACTTGATCTTTGTGCCATGACGAGGTCTTGGAGGGTCTTTTGACTCTATTTTGACTCAAATAAATTTTCTTTACAATATGTAACATGCCCAAATGTGTTTTTAATACATGAGAATGACTCAATTGACTTTATGACAAACCTAGAAGCACTCAATGGGTGCTTGACCTAAACATAAATTTCCCTTTAGCATGAAACCCATGCCTCAAGAATAACGATAATACATTTATTTTTCTCTTTTCATTAAATACATAAAATAATGATTATGAAGACCGAACCTAGTTACATATTTCGACACTCCTTAACTAGGGAGGTATTCATAGTCCATACAAGGTACTTGGACATTCTCAATTTGAATAATTCTCATAAAAAGAGTCGGATTGGTAACCCATCTGTTTAGCATAATATCATCGAACATTGTCACATAGCAAGGCCTTAACTAATAGCTATATCTCTCCACAATATCATAGCACAATGTTGGTGAAACCAATGATTTATAGACACCTTCATCATTGTCTCTCCAGGAGCATACCTGACCCAAGTGTTCATAGGGTATGTCCTTCTAGGACTATTCTTATCTTGGATTCCCAATCCTCAAAGAATATCGGTCCCTCATGACTTCTCTTATCTTGGATTCCCTACCGCATCCTCAAAGGGTATCGGATTCCAAATTCTTACCCAATCCTCCATTCTATCTTCCCAAGTGAAGACAAGAATGATGTATTTATCTCTCTCTCTCAACTAGGGAGGATATACCCATTCCTATAAGGGAATGTTCTAAATATCCCTCTTATCCAAAGACTTTTCAGGCTCCTAGGTACTTACTTCCAAGCTCCCTCATAGCCAAGGACTTGTCCAGGCTCTTAGGGACTTGATTCCAAGTTTCTACCAAGTTAGAAACTTGTTTCCAGGCTCCTTCATAACTAGGGACCTGTTTCTAGGAGCAACTTTAAAATTCATTGGTGGAGATCATGGGACATTCAGCTACTTGTATTTATCCTCCATTCAATGTCATGAATTTTATCTTTAATATTATGGAGCCTTCATCTTTGTAGGGCATTTTCCATCCATTACTTTCCTCAAGTCATTCATTGTGAAAATCCCAAGATATAAACCTAGAACCCCTAATGCAACAAGTTGAACTACTTCTCCTACTTGCAAATATGATTTAACAAGTTATTATAAGATTACTTCTTAAAATATCAAATCAACCTTCACCCATTAAAATACATTTGTGAAAACAGAAACTGAGCAAGAAAAGTAATGCACACACATGACACCTTTGTTTTTGGACAAACGTCCCTGGAAAAAACCAATGCAGGAAAATCAATGCAACAATATGAGGGTTTTATTATTAATAAGTAGTTGTTATGGATAAAACTATGAATGTCTCATGAACAATTCAGTTATAGAGAAATAATGACATAGAAAGAAATCAATGAGTATATTTCACTCTCAAGTATTGGTTTGATCCGGTAGCTGAAATGACAAAATCCCAACTGCCTCTGCGCAGTAGCTGCGTAGGCCTGCGCAGGGTCATATATGGAACTACGTCCCACCTTCTGCATAATCTTTCAGCCCTTCCAGAAAATTGATCCAACCCTTTGCGGCTTATATTTGGATTTACCTAGCTGAAATTAGACTTTCTGCTGAAAAACAATGTTGCCTTTGCGTGGCCCTACGTCACCTCTATCGGGTACTGCATCACTCACTCTGGGATCTATGCAGCCTCCTCCTCATCTTTCTCTGCCTTCTCTGCTATAGATCCTTGGCTCGGAGAACATCCTCATACCAAAAATGTCTTTGCCCCTCAATTGCATTGAAGAATCACTTAGATCTGATTTTCGTCTTGAGCACTGCTCACTTCAGAAAAATTGATCTCTAGATCCTCTCAGTGTAATTTACAAATGACCCTCAAGTCTTCTTTTATTGTATTCACTTTGAAAAATAAACGATCGAGATTGAATCTCCAATCAATTACTAATATTATATTATAATTGATCTGCTTTATTTAGAATATTCACCCACAAAGTACATTAATACTGATTAATTATTTTAATTTCCTAAGTTAGACTTAGGGTCCTCATTAAAAACAATTATTTTTTCTTATAAAATTGTTTATGGGTGGAATTTCCCAAAACGATTTCTGGTTTATTTGTAATGCATGTGACTAAGCCTCTCCACAAATTTTGAGACTTAGATCACATCCGATGCTACCAAAAATCAACAATCCCTCTTAGTGAGGAATGTGCTCTAACATAGATGACTTGCTAAACATTGCTCTGACTTTGAAGCATCTTCCTCTGTGTTGATGATGTTTGACATGCTGCCTATCAATCACTGCGTTGTTAATGCACTGTATTCTTGTTGACCCTACCACAATCAACACTGCATCTGTACTGCAACTCCCTCTCAAACGCTACATTTGTTGCCAGCACTGCCACTGCTAACACTGCACTGCAACTCAGCTGTTAAGAGAAGCAACTGAAAAAACATCCATGAATTTGAGCAAGTGTCCAAGATGCAACTCGATGCTGAAACTTTAACTGTTACTAGACCCATGTTGTCCCTCTGAAGCACTGCGTTGTTGCTGCTCTGCACTGCGTCCCTCTATGCTGATGTAACTTTTCTTTGCATTGCTCAGATGCTAGTGTTGCTAACTACTGCATATTTCATTTCTGCACTCCTCTACACCGACTGAAAGCTTCTCCAACCTACGACTATTGATTATGGGAACTCATAAAAAAAAATTTATCCTAGAGGTGGACTCCTCCAGGATCTTGCCCAATTGCAGTTCTGCTAAACTACAACTCAATGTCGCCACATTTCCCTCCTAGATATGCGTGGGTACTCATGGTGAACAAATCCTTATCGAGCCCATGAGTTGCCATGGCCGTCAAGAATGTCAAATATTCTCCTCTTCTTCCCCCTCTGCATAGAATTATACAGGCTTACACACTCCTTGTGGAGATCGTAGATGTGCTGCCCGGATCTGTTGCTCAGATCTTGAAAGAACTGAAATTCCCCAGCTAGGAACCTCCTGAGAGAAAATTCCCTCACTGTGTGTTCTTCTTCGTCTGACGCTTCTCATGTGTGTGTATTATTTTTCTAGTTAATATCTAGTTAATATGTGAACCAAGGCTTCACACATCCTTTTAATGAAAGAGATCATTTTCCCTTGATCATGCTGATGAGATAGAGCATGCATCCTTACTATCTGCAACTATATAATGACATGGCTTAACTCATTTAAACATATGCATACATAACTCTTTTCTTCTTTGGTCATCTAGACTTCCTTCATCAGCTTCATGTCATTGATTGAGAGTGCTTCAATCATATTTGACTTGTTGTATTCATTTTTCATCATACCATCATTTTTTCAAACTATGAATCCCATCCAAAGAGGAATTATTAACAAGACATCCTTTAAGAGATAAATCTTCTAATTAATATTCCAGCAAAGGATCATGATTATCCTCATCCTCTTTGCCAAAAAATCGCACATAATTTCTAAAATGAAATAACGAAATATGCAGAGATAGTATCAAAGACACAATGTCACAAACACACCTTCTTCACGGTTTCCAGTGCTCTTACTACCGTCGATTTTTTTGGGCCAGAAGTTTCTAGTGCTCTATCATACTTTCAACAACATCCTTTGAAACTAAATCCTTGGGAGCCAACTTTGTAGCCAAGTATCCAAGTTGGCGTGCCTCAGTCACTAGTCTTCTCTCAAAATCTATTAGAGATCTACCTACCCTCATCCATCGCATCCCTGCTAAAACAATTAGAATCTCTGATGTCTGCTTGATTGCACCATCAAGTGGTTTTATTCTCTCAATTTTAGCGTCCTTCCCAGTTTTAGTTTCTTAGCACCATGTTCAAAGTGGTCTTCTTCTTCATCCTTTTCATTGGAGCATAAATAACTAGCCATTTTATAATTCCCCCCTGTAAGACTATCTTGATGCATATCAATATTTTTTTCAAAGAAACTCTAATGTAACCTAACATCTCAGTTACTATTTAATATTTATGGTTGTGTGAGAATACTTCAAGGAAATCAAATTCACATCAAGGGTGAAATTTCCATCGCATATTTATCTGACACAGTTGTCTTGACGAGTGAAATTTGCATAATATCACCTTTATTGGACACACTTGTCTTGATGGGTGAAATTAACATAACAACTTCTTTATCTCATACAACTGTCTTGAGGGGTTATATTTGCATAACACCATATTTAACTATCACACTCGCCTTTATTGAAATTTGCATGGCATATTTTGTACTGACACACTTGTCTTGATGGTTGAAAATTGCATACTTTCAACATTAAGCTTTGTTGAAGAATGAGCGAATTCACCTTCCTGAGGTAATGTCAAAACCACTGTGAGGCAATTTGGCAATGCACCTTCTTTAGGAAATGTTGGAACTACTATGATGGCATCTGGGAAATCAACTTCCTCAGCTAATCTTCTGAAATCACCTTCCATGTAAACCACTGTGAGGCCATCTCGTGTATTTGCTGGCTCCAGGAGGATTGAACCATTAGGTTTAGTGGCCATCAGTATGAACCAAAGTTATCTCAAGTTTCTATAAAGATATTTTACTAATATCATAAGCGCCCGCTCTGTACTACCTTGGAGTTTTTGAAGTTTTAATATAAATATTTACTCTCTGTAGTTCCCAAACGTTTATCTCCTTCCAGAGTGTAAAGAATTGCATTCTTAAGCACAAATGTGGAGAAAATATTGAAGTAAAATACCCACCTATCATGGCCAGAAGCTCCCATCAAAAGAAGATGGTTAAAGCTGCAGATGAAAGCCAAGAATTACGACCTATATGCAACTCCAAAGCCCTCTAATGGTTGCATCTGATAGTTTTCCATTTTCCAAAATATCTAGCCCTGGAAACTTGACTAGAAAATATCACACAGAGGCCCAATACAAATTAGAGAAAACATTAAGGTAGCGTGATTTTAAATCGTTAAAAAAACACAGAATCCATGTAAGATTTGCATCCTAGGAGAAAAGTGACCGAGGATCGCGCTTACCAGAATTCACCTAAAAATCCCAGTTCTCCAGGTAATCTAAAATTTAAATATCAGACTGTAACCAAGCAGAGAGCACAATCAAGAAACAACAATAGGCGGAAACACTTCACTAATGTGGAAAATGTTGATGTTGATATATACTAGTACTAATATTATTCAGATAGTGTCTGGCCCAATAGAATAATATTGTCCTCGTTTGATTTTGAGGCATGTTACTCTTTAGTACAAGATGTGATAGAGACCATTCGTAAGCACCCAATCCGTTCCATTTTTTATAACTGACTAGATTTAAATGTGTGAATATATATTGTGTCAACAAAATCCAAGCCAATTATAAAGGCATTAGAACTGGATACATTGCAGCGTTAATGTGTAAATATAGATTGTGTCGACATAACCCAAGCCAAATACAAACGCATTAGAACTGGACATATTGTGGAGTTTTGACAAGGGCTGCTCGAAGACAGAAAAGGAAATTTACCGGTCAAATTGGGGACATGGAATGCAATGCCTAATAACCATATCTAGCATAAATTAATGTTGTGCACTACAAGTGAACACGAGGAGAGAACCTGCTCAGTCAAGTTGTGAAATACCTAATTCCCATTAATCTTTGAACTTGCAGGGGCAAAGAAAAGGGTACCAAACAGACGGAAGATAATGAGCACCCAAACGTTACAGAAGCAGGAGAGTCGAGGGAAAGAGCAACATAGACCATAAACCCACTTCTGATCTTGCCACGAGGTTTCCAGGTCGCGTCCCTATCGTGAATGGGCATACAACTGCGAAGAGCAGGAGGAGATGGATTAAGTTTTGAATTGTTTTGAGAGTGAATAGGGAAGATAGAGTTTACCTCCTCCTGGGCACCTGTGAATCAATATATCCATCAACCGAAATAAACCATCCATTAGTTCATTCTTTTGTTCTATAGTCCTTTTGTTCTATAGTCCCACACAATTCAATAAAACTCGTGATATAATTGTGGATTTAAGGCTTTGAAATGGATTAAGCCGATATGAGGTCTCAAATTACATTGATGATATGCACAATATAATCAAATGAATGGATGCCTCATCATCGTACTCTTATTCTGTTCTATAGTCCTTCAGAATTCAATAAAACTCCTGATATAATTGAAGATTAAAGGCTTTGAATCGGATTAATCATGTATGAGGTTTCAAATTACTATAATGAATGATATTTTAACTTACAGGACACTAAAAATAGTCTATAGGACTACCAATTTATTTGTTTTTTTTCTTTTCTTTTGCAATTCAATCTTTTTCTTACTAAAATTGATGATGAGTTGACCCAACTTTCTAAGAGTCCCTTCGCTGAAAAGACAATGCCACATAATTGATGCTAACATACTACCATAACTGTCTGTGATGTCTCTGAAAGCATCACATTCCAAAATGAAATGCTTTTGTGATTCCACTAACCCAGAAGTGCAAAAAGTACACACTCGTTCTTCCCAACCTTCTTTAGGTCTCTTCCACCGTCACATTTCATACTGAAGTTGATGTGAATTAGTTCTTAATTGAGCAATAAGAATCTTTGCTCTCCACAGAATGATAGCGCCAATGTACTTTTTTGTTGGAGATCACAAGTGGGGTTGAATTCCTGAATATAGTACTTCTTCTTTTTACCCAACTCTTTTCCCCATATATGCTTACAAAACTTCTCCATAACAAAATTCTTTAACTCCTTGCTATTCATGAGAGGGAAATATTTCATTTTTGCATCCATTTGTTGTTTGTCTCATCCATGATTTCTTTCTTTCACTCATGCCTTCATTGAAGATAACTTTCGGCCATCTACCTCCTCTTTTTTGCTCAATTCTTTTTAGATACCTTATAATACACACCATAACAATTTCTTCGATGGGAGCTACTCCTGTTTCACTTAACATTATCTCATAAGGAACCAAACTTTTTATTTTGAACTTGCTCATAATCAAGCGTTTTTGGATTTTCTCAATTTGTTTCCACTTTGAAATAGGGATGTTGCTAGCCCACAATTAACACCCATATAATATCACTTGACAAACTAGGAGTTAAAAAAGCACTTTAATCATTTTACAATCATATAACTTTGCCTCTCTACATCTGTTTGAAGTGCATATAATTTTTTTCACCCTCCTAAAATTCTCTTTTTTTCTGCAATCCCCCCAATTATTCTTTTTGTTGAAATCTATCCTGAGGTACTTGTATTCATTTACTTCTTCAAGAATTTTATCTTAAAAGAAGAACATATGATGTCTTTGCTTCTTTTTATTAGAGAAAATCATTATTTTGGTCTTACTGGTATTGACTTGCATCCCCACTGCTTTAAAAAAATGCTCAAGTGCATATAGGTGCTTTTGCAATCCATAGGTTGATTTAGCAACCAGTACAAGATCATCAGCATATGAAGAAGCTTTAGCACAAACTCCCCCAACCGAACACCATCCCCACCTTGCAGATTTAACCACTCTTCCAATTTGTCAATATATAAACAAAAAAGGGTAGGGAATAAAGGGAAACCTTGCTTGACTCCGATGTCGCTTCAAAAACTTTCTGAAATGCCTGCTAAAGTTTTAATTTTGACTTTCACCTCTTCATAAATCCTATGGACAACATCTCTATATTGCAAGTTAATTTCAATTTCTTCCATTCTACAACACAAATTATCTCTAGGGACCATGTCAAATGCCTTTTTGAAGTCAACAAAGCAGAAAAATACTTCTTCTTTGTCCCCCCAAACCTTTTCAACAATGTGTCTTAGTGTGATACCATGATCTACTATAGAATGATTTGGCCTAAAACCTTCTTGCCCTTTTGCCCTATTTTCTTTTACTTCTACCACTTACTAATTATATTTTCTACCATGTTGCTGAAAAGCTTTGCAAACAAAGGATTGATCATAATGGTTCTATAGTTGGAGGATTATTAGTATCTCCACTTTTAAAAAGGGGTATTGCTAGAATAGTTGTCCAATCCCTTGGGAATCCTTTCCGAATGAAGTTGTTGAAAATTTCCATGATGTGTGGTGCCAGAATGTTCATTCCCCACTTTAGATATTCTGCTTGAAGTTCAACCAAGTCCTTTTCCTTCCCTGTTTTCAACTTTTTAATTCCTACCTCCACCTCCTGTAATGTGAAAATCTTTGTAGTTGTGTTGATCCTGGGAGGAGGTTCAACCTTTAATTTTTTTTCATAAAGTTTTATTTCATAGTCAAACCACTGATTCGTTGAAATATTATTTTCAAATTTCTTCTTCCTTGGTTGAATTTCCTACCAAAAAAGTTTTGGGTTATTCTTTCCTAGATATATTAACTCTTATTGCCTTGTTTGCATGAAATTGTCTTTTTTCTTTTTTAAAATATGCTTATATAACTTTACATTCATCTTCTCCTCGCCTTGCTTTAACAAGGTTCTCCTTTCCATTTTTCATTCCTCATCTAACCACGCATTCATAGGAAAATAATTTGATTCTAATTTCCTATTTTTGGCTCTTCTGCACTTCTCAAGTGCACCCTAAATTATATTTGTTAACTCATGACTTTTGAGGCTTTGGGGACCAATTTTCTCCTTCTGAATTAACCTCTCCAACATTGTTCTGAAAGTAGTGCAATTTTCATGTGTTAGAAGAATTTTTCCCCTTGATGTTGATTGTCGAGAACATTGGGTTTTCCTCCTATTATGTCTTTCTTCTAACCAAGATAACTTTATATAAATTGGGTTGTGATATGATTTTAAGTCCCAAATATGCTCTCAAATATTAACTTCATATATCCTTTCTATTAAGCTTTGAGAAAAAATAACATAGTCAATGACACTCGCCCCATTTTATGTGTTGAAAGTGAAGTTCCCAAACTTTTTCCATCTATTTAGACCATTGCAGATAATTAAGTTGAAAGCACCATACATCATAAGCAACTCCTCTCCAAAATGATTACTAACATTTTCTTCTTCTGAACATCTCAACCATAAAGAATTCTCCTCTTCAATGAGCCAGATAGGATTGTGATCCTCTTTGCAACAAAGAATACTAGCTTGTTGATTTGTTGTTCTAGCATTGAAATACCCCACTAAAAGAACTTCTCCTTGTTGATAATATGCGGTAATATATTGAAAAGCTACATACAGATATTTGTTGTCCAACCCCTTATTTTTGTAATTTTTTGATACTTGAGGCGCAAAATAACATGTTGTAATTCTTATGTGGTTCTTATTCTCTGTTATTTTGAACCATAAATATTGTTTATTTATATCTTCTTTCACTAACTAAATGTGACAACCTTCTTTTTCTTTCACTAAAACTAGTATTCCTTCATACCCTTTGCCATTTTCGGTTGCCTCATTCCAAACTTCTAACTTCAAATAACCTTCAAACATGGGAGTTTTGCAACCATCATGTCCATGAGTTTGTGTGAGACAAATTATGTCTCTACCTTTTGCAATAGGCCCTATCCCAGGTCCCTTCCTCCAAGGGTAACCTCTACAGTTCCAAAAAACTAGACTTAGGTAGACCTGGGTAGGATTTTATTGTTACGTGGTTTGGCATACAAGACTCAAATTTGAGACTTTACCCCTTTTCATCCATGTTGATCATGTTGTTTTCCTCCCTATTATAGAATTACCTGTTTTTTTTATTATTGTCAACTTGTTGCCATGTTTTTCCATGAGGTCCAAACATTGCAATAACCACTTTACCACTGTAAAACCATGTTCTTTTCCCTTCGTTTCTTGCTACTCTAACTTTATCCACTTCTCTTCTCTCTTCTTGTTGTTTGCTAGTTAAATCTTCATCTAGGAAGAAGTGTGCGCCTTTCAATAGTTTCTTTTTGCTTAAAAGATGGTGTTTTTCTTTCACAGTTTCCATGATGACTTTTATGGGTCGTGGCCTTTCCTCACATATCTTTCCCACCCTCCTTGTTGAGATTGCAACAAGATGATGAGCTTAGTGGAAAGGAGTCGCCTTCACTAAGTGGGCCCGTAGGCTATTTTTGGCGCAAAGTCTATTTTTATACTATCTCTATTTTTAGACATATGGATCATGTTCTATGAGTTGTAGGATGCTATTTGTGGATGGTTGGTCAAGTTGGAAAAAATATATGGACTTCTATTTTTAGACATATTGGGCGGAATCTATTTTTAGATTGCCAGTCTAAAAATAGATATGTCGAATATTATTAGCTCTTAATAATATTTGGACTATAGACATTATCTTATTCTCTTGGAGCACTTCAGTTAAGTGCAAAGATGTGGCACAGGAGCTGACAGAAGGAATTACGCTATTCCTGAGGTTTATGTGGAGCTATTGCATGGATACTTCAGTTAGAACTCATGTGACAGAGTTTGGTGGAGTTGATTGAGGAAGTTAGTGGAGTTGTATTCAGTTTAACTAATCTAAACATAGTTGAGCTATTTTTATCTAGTTTAACTGATTGATACAATTAGTGAGAGTGGTGTGAATTAATTATTAATTAATTCACTAATTATAAACTCATTAATCAACTAAAGAATACATCAGTTAACTTCAGTGCATGGACAGTTTCAGTGGAGACCAGTGCAGAGATAGGTGAAAGAGCAGGTTAACTATCAGTTGTGACTATACAGTTTCATATTTGCAACAACCAGTGATTGAAGGAGCCCATGAGGATTGCGCAGTACAAGCCAGGTGGTTCAAGTTATTTAATTAGCCATCCTACAGCATTGATTACGCAATAGAGGCTGGCTATCAGGTGGCAGAGATTGGAGCATGTGTTTTGCTAGATCTAGCTTGATTAGTGTGTAGAAATTGGAGGTTGTGCTGAGAGCTTGTGAGGAGCTTTGTACAATTATTGTTACATGATCTCTATGACATATAATATACAGATAGTTGGGGTTTTCAGCTTTAAGCTTTCCCATGAAATATTGTGTTCATATGTGTGATTTTTTATGGTTTTAATGTATGCATGCAATTGATTTTATTTACGCATGTGATGATCAATGGTAAAAGAGATTATGTATTATGCATGAAGCTAAAATAGTGTGTGATCAGGAGAATTTCGGTGAATAATATATCAGTTATTCAAATTTTCTACATGGTATCAGAGCGATATTGATCATTGGAGCAATTGCAAAACATTGAAGCGGTTGAGTTTTGTGCTGGTGGAATTCGAATTTGCAGTAGTGCTTTCTTGGTGTCGAAGTTGAGATGTCTTTCAACGGATTGCGATTGGAGTATGCCCTTGAGGGAAGCTCGAATTATATTGCATGGAAGGACAGGATGGAGGCGGTGCTAGATGACAATGGGTTGAAGGAGTTCATAGATGCAGAAATTCCAAAACTTACTTCTAGTGATGCTTCCGTACTTGACGCATGGAAAAAGAAGACAGCAAAGTGTCGAAGGATTCTATTGGAAGGTGTGAAGGATCACATAGTGTCCAGCCTTCATGGTAAGGCTTCTCCATTCTTGATGTGGAAAGCTTTGACATATTTATTGCAAAGCAAGAGCGACCAGAGGAAGTTGGCGCTCAAGGATAAACTCAAAAACATAAAAATGGAGAAAGGCGACAGTATGCCCAAGTACCTCACGAAGTTCATCCACTGTAGGGATGAGCTGGGAAGTGTGGGGGTTACTGTTGATGACGAGGACTTGGTGAGCTTGGCTCTCCTTGGGCTTCTGAAGAGTTGGCATTCCTATCAGGACTCTGTCAATGGTCGAGAGAAATTGCCAGGATGGGAGCGACTTTGGTCGGATCTTGTGCAAGAGGAGATAAGGCAAAGTACCAGGGATGGATCTTCATCAAAGAACTTTGATGAAGAGAATTGCACTTTGGCTGCCAAAGCAAAGAAGGGGAAGGGAAAGAAAGCTTCTCAATCCGGTGCGAAAGGCAAGAAGCGAGACATGTCCAAGGTGAAGTGCTTTCACTGTCACCAACACGGACATTACGCCACTAGTTGTCCATAGAAGAAGAAAAATAAGCAGGCTACTGGATCTGCAGCTGGAGAGGCCTTAGCCTCGCAGTTTGAGCTAGATTTTTCGCTGATCGCATGCTTGGTCTCAAGTGTGATGGGTTCAGTGTGGTTTCTTGACAGTGGTGCATCTTTTCACATGACAGGAGATCGAGATTTGTTTACTAATCTGGATGAGAAAGATCTTGGAGTGCACATCGAGATGGGCGATGATGGTAGATACAGTGCGAGCGGTATCGGTACCATTTCCTTTAAGAGGGAGTCTGGTAAACCCTTGATATTGAAGGAAGTGATGCATGTTCCAGGATTGAAGAAGAATCTGATCTCTGTGGCGATGTTAGAAGACAAGGGATATGATGTTGTCTTTAGCGAGGGAAAGGCTTTCCTGCGCAGTAAGGCAACTGGTGAGACCCGGAGGATAGGGGTTCGAGTTAAGAACCTTTATCAATTGCAGGTAGATGGCTGCACAGCAATGGCAAGCAAGGAAGAAGGAGTGGTGAGCCGGTATGATGGCGAGTTGTGGCATCGGAGATTGGGCCACCTTCACCATGGAGCTTTGAAGATACTACAGCATATTTCTACTGGGCTTCCTAAGGGTACTCTTGCATAGTCAGATTAGTGCAAGGGATGTACCTTGGGAAAATTTGTGAAAGCCACCTTTCACGAGAAGGATAGTCGCGCCACGACGATCCTTGAGAGAATTCACACAGACGTGTGTGGACCTTTCTCAGTAGCTTCGACAACAAAGCACATGTACTATGTGATATTTGTTGATGATTTTTCTCGTAAGTGCTGGATCTTCTTCATGCAGAAGAAGAGCGAGACATACTCAAAGTTCTGTGAGTTCAAGGCACTGGTTGAGAAAGAATCGGGGAAGCAGGTGAAGGCTCTTAGGAGAGACAATGGTGGTGAATTCATCTCTGGAGAATTCAAGTATTTTTGCAGTGCAGAAGGAATTCGAAGAGAGCTCATAGCACCTCATAACCCACAGCAGAATGGGGTTGCTGAGCAGAAGAACAGAACGATCGTGGGTGTTGCACGGGCAATGTTGCATGATCAGGGCCTTCCCATACACTTGTGGGCTGAGGCATGCAATACTACAGTATATGTGCAGAACCGTTGTCCTCACAGGATACTTGGCATGAGTACACTCGAGGAGGCGTTTCTGGTAAGAAGCCTGATATTTCTCATTTGAGGATTTTTGGTTCACTTGTTTACATTCATGTGACAAAGGATGCCAGGAAGAAGCTGTAGTCGACTACAGAGGTTGGGATGTTTGTGGGGTACACTGATACACCCCACAACTATTGTGTGTATTTGCCAGACAGTCACAAGACTATTGTGCGACGGGATATCAAATTTCATGAGGAGAAAGCCATGAAGTGTTCGCTTGAGAGGGAGCCACACTTGCATGCAGATGAGGAGCTATTAGTTCCTAAAGATGAGCTTTAGGATGTGGATCAACCACAAGAGGAATTTCATGGAGTGGAAGAGACCACTCATGCAGCGCCAACCATCAGAGGGCGGAAGTGCACTACAGAAGCTTAGCGACTGGCTCAAGATGCAGAGAGGGTTGTAGGAGCACCTACATCACAGCACAAACAGAGACAGTTACCTGACCGGTATACTGGATACATGGCTCTTATGAGCAAGTGTATCGTGACAGAGCCATCCTCTTTCGAGGAAGTTGTGGAGGACCCTGCATGGGTAGACGCCATGGTGGAAGAGTATGATTTGATTGTCAGAAATAGTGCATGGGAGATTGTCTTGAGACCGGAGGGGAAATCAGTGGTGGGTTCGAGATGGATCTACAAAGTGAAGCAGGCAGCTGACGGGAGTGTGGAGAAGTACAAGGCAAGATTTGTTACCCAAGGCTTTTCACAGATTGAGGGGATCGATTATGAGGAGACCTTGCACCTGTCGCAAGGTATTCTTCCATACGGACGATTCTTGCTCTCTCAGCGCAGATGGGGTGGCACATTCATCAAATGGATGTGAAGACTACGTTCCTCAATGGAGTCATTGAGGAGGAGGTGTACATAGAGCAGCCCGAAGGTTTCGATATCTTCAGCAACAAGTCGCATGTGTGGAGGCTCAAGAGAGCGTTGTATGGGTTGAAACAAGCACCTCATGCTTGGTACACACGGATAGACAATTATTTCACCGGACTTGGATTCTCCAAGAGTGAGGCGGATCCAAACCTATACCAGATAGTGGTGGAGGGTAAGTTGCTGATCATTGTATTTTATGTAGATGATTTGATTTTGACAGGTGATGAACTATTGATACACTCATGCAAGGCTGATCTTGCAAAGGAGTTTGAGATGAAGGACTTGGGCCTCCTTCATTATTTCCTGGGATTGGAAATTTGGCAGCGCAGTGGTGGACTGTTTGTTTCTCAGGGTAATTATGCCTGGGAGATACTGGAGAAGTTCAACATGCATGGCTGCAAGCCTGTTGATACTCCTCTTCCTGGTGGTTGGAGGAAGGAGGATGCTACTTCAGCGGAGGTAGTGGATGCCATTGTTTATCGACAGTTTGTGGGGTCGCTTATGTATCTGGTCAATACACGACCCGACATATGATATGCTATTAACCAGCTTTCACAAGCTATGGTTAAGCCAACCAAGCTCTTTTGGAAGGCGAGGAAGCATGTATTGAGATATATCAGAGGCACATCGGGATATGGATTATGGTACAGACAGTCGGATGAGGTGAGGTTGTGTGGCTTCACGGATGCAGATTGGGCAGGGAGCCCAACGAACAGAAAGAGCACATCTGGAGGGATTTTCAGTATCGGGTCGACAGCAGTTTCTTGGTACAGCAGGAAGCATAGATCCGTGGCACTCAGTTCAGTAGAGGCCGAGTATATGGCAGCGAGTTTGGCTGCATGCGAGGCTATATGGATGAGGAAGATCCTGGTCGGGTTGTTCGGTTCACACTTAGAGCCTAATGTGATTTATTGTGATAATCAGAGTTGCATCAAACTCTCGGTTAATCCAGTATTTCATGATAGATCTAAACACATTGACATCCAGTATCATCATATCAGAGATTGTGTGCAGCGGAGAATCATGTTACTTTCATACATTCCTACGGAGGATCAAGATGCTGATATCTTGACGAAGGCGCTCACCAGGAGCAAATTCGAATACCACAGGGGCAAGATAGGGGTTGCAGATAATCCTTATCTTGTTGAGAGGGAGTGTTGAGATTGCAACAAGATGATGAGCTTAGTGGAAAGGAGTCGCCTTCACTAAGTGGGCCCGCAGGCTATTTTTGGCGCAAAGTCTATTTTTAGACTATCTCTATTTTTAGACATATGGATCATGTTCTATGAGTTGCAGGATGCTATTTGTGGATGGTTGGTCAAGTCGGAAAAAATAGATGGACTTCTATTTTTAGACATACTAGGCAGAATCTATTTTTAGATTGCCAGTCTAAAAATAGATATGTTGAATATTATTAGCTCTTAATAATATTTGGACTATAAACATTATCTTATTCTCTTGGAGCACTTCAGTTAAGTGCACAGATGTGGCACAGGAGCTGACAGAAGGAATTACGCTATTCCTGAGGGTTAAGTGGAGCTATTGTATGGATACTTCAGTTAGAACTCATGTGAGAGAGTTTAGTGGAGTTGATTGAGGAAGTTAATGGAGTTGTGTTCAGTTTAACTAATCTAAACATAGTTGAGCTATTTGTATTCATTTTAACTAATTGATACAATTAGTGAGAGTGGTGTGAATTAATTATTAATTAATTCACTAATTATAAACTCATTAATCAACTAAAGAATACATCAGTTAACTTCAGTGCATGGACAGTTTCAGTGGAGACCAGTGCAGAGATAGGAGAAAGAGCAGGTTAACTGTCAGTTGTGACTATACAGTTGCATATTTGCAACAACCAGTGATTGGAGGAGCCCATGAAGATTGTGCAGTACAAGCCAGGTGGTTCAAGTTATTTAATGAGCCATCCTACAGCATTGATTACGCAATAGAGGCTGGCTATCAGGTGGCAGAGATTGGAGCATGTGTTTTGCTTGATTAGTGTGTAGAAATTGGAGGTTGTGCTGAGAGCTTGTGAGGAGCTTTGTACAATGATTGTTACATGATCTCTATGACATATAATATACAGATAGTTGGGGTTTTCAGCTTTAAGCTTTCCCATTAAACATTGTGTTCATATGTGTGATTGTTTATGGTTTTAATGTATGCATGCAATTGATTTTATCGCATGTGATGATCAATGGTAGAAGAGATTCTATATTATGCATGAAGCTAAAATAGTGTGTGATCAGGAGAATCTCGGTGAATAATATATCAATTATTCAAATTTCTACACTCCTTGATTGAAACATTTTCCCTCTCCACTGTAATTTCTCTTTCAAAAATCCCCTTATCAAATTGAAAGTTCTTTCATTCTTTCCATAGTCTCGTATTCCCCTAATAATGAAGTTTGTTTCTCTATCTTTTCTTTCTTTATGTTCTCTTTCGTGTGCTCTACGAGAACTTACATCTTCGTTTTCCTCTATCCTGTGACCATTAGTGTCCTCAACTCTAGTTTTGATTTATTTTGGAATGTATGTCCTCTTGTTCTCTTTTGCCTTATTTTCTGGAAGGACTGCTTGTTGAAGTATTTATATATCTACCTGAGTTGTTTTAGATATTATCACATGCTTGTTTGCTATCACTGCTTCATTCCTAGTTTTCCATGTTGCCGTCATGTTTTCCCATTCTCGTTTTCCTGCATCTAAAGCATCTTGTAACATTGTTACCTGCTCTTTTGAAATTCTATTACCTTCCATTAAAAATTGACTTGCATGTGTGATCTTTGAAATTTTTTGGTCCCTTTCTTGTTCTTTGGCTTCCAAAATTTCCAGCCTTACCTTGACCTTCATCAATTCTTGGACATAGAGATCTGATGACCAAGTAAGAGGTGTAGTTGTGGGATTGTAAATTATTGACTCTTATTTATTTTTGTTGCTCTTGTTTGTTTTCTTTCCATTGGATTGTTTTATTCTTCTTTGTTCCCATTTAAAGCGGGCAAGCCTGCGCTTTAAAATGCCCTAATATTGTTTTGAATTTACCCAAATCCACTTTCTTGTTTTTTAAGCTGAAGAAATTTTGACTTGGCCCAAATGATTTTTTTCCACAAAATCTGAGATTTCCTTTCCATTTTAACATTTAATATTGATTTTATTTCCATTTTGGGATTTCAAAAACCAGTGGACATTTTTTTTTTCAAGAGGGATTCCACCAAAATTAGTCTCCTCCATTAACGTCCGGCACGGTGGACCTACAAACTTGTTAGTGAAGCCCTCCCCACAACCTATTGGATATGTTCTAACCAAACCCTACAAACCTATTGCCACTAGATAGAATCTCTGCTCAAACCCTACAAACCTGAAAATCTAATCAGAATTCCATTTTGGAAGTTTTTAGGTTATCTCTCTTTGTTCTTAGGTTTTGTCCCGACGACTATGCAAAGTTGTTGAAATGAAAATGTCATGATTGGAACTGGTCTTAAACGTTGTTTTCTTTAAACACGATGACTCACTACATTTATGATATGCACATCGAAATCAAATGAATGGATGCCTGATGAAATTGATGATTTTATTAATAGGAAGGGAAGAGGAGTACAGAAGGTGGAAAAATGCGCATAGGGAAGCACAAAAAGGGTTTTAAACTTTGTTGGGGGGAATAATTAGGGGATCTCCATTCACGGGTGTGTTTAAGGGTTGGAAACTATTGGCTTATAAGAGTTGGAAAAGAATGGGTTTGGCCCATCTAAGTGACAAACAAGGGTGGTGATTTTCTCTGTTTAAATGCAATACAATTTAGGTTGTTGATTTGACTATGGCATATAACTTATTTCCAACGATCCACTGTAGATTCTAATGTGTATCTATAATATCAAACAAAAATTTGGAGAAGACCTTATATATATATATATATATATATATATATATATATATATAATCTAAAAATTTTACTTTGATAAAATTTACCTCGGGGTTGTGATCCGGTGCTCTGTTAAGGAACTTTTTGATGTGAAGTCACCAGTTCAATTCCTCATCCCAATCGGGGTGATATATTGGACACAATGAAGATGTAGTCCTTCCAAACTTAAAAATAAAAATAAAAAAATACCTCATGCAAACATATTAAACTATGATGTCAATTTACTTATTTTTTGTAGGCAACATTTTAGTCTTGTAAGTATTCCAATTGCATGCAACATTTCACATGTAATAAGAGTTGATTATGTCTATTCAGTTTCACATTTTAGAAAATAATATTATATGATTATTTACATTGCAAATAAAATATAATCTAATATTTTTTAGGAAAAAGGTGTTGGTAAGTTTTAAAGTTGGGTGAATTTGTTTTCCCAATGTGAAGCAAGGCAGATTTTTTGAAGAACTTGCATATTTTATTTGAAGATTTTGAAATCGATCCTATTTCTAACATTATACTCTCTTTTTTTCTACGCTTTATTTCCTTTTGTGATCAATAATGTTTTATCTTTGTAGGTAGTTACCGACTAAATAATTGTGCCAAAGCATCAATGTGAGGAGTATGTATGGAATGGAAGACCAAAAGGCACAATTACCTCTTTATGTTTATAATCCTTATTACTTAAGACCAAACAAAGTGTTGTTATTCCATAATAACAACATACCATCCTTATAAGTTCTTTGAAAGAGAGATGAAGAAGAACTTAGAGGATTAAACATCCTCCCTAAATATCTAATCATATAAGATGAGAAGAAACATATAAAAGAACCTCTATAGTGAACATCAATACATCTAAGTATAGCATAGAAGCCACAATTTAATGATTTTTGGGTGATCAATTAAATAAATTGTTTAATCTTTTACTCCGTACAGAACATAACTTTGTAGAGCGACGCCAGGGAGGTTGATACTCAACCTAGCCATTCCATAATATGTATATTACCTCAAACATATGCAGAAATAGACTATGAAATCACTAGAAACACTTACAGATACACAATGTTGTCATTAGTAGAAACCAAAACCCTTTGATTATCCCCAAGTTGAAAGTATTGCAACAGTATTACAAAAAAATGCTTCAGGTATCAACCCTTTTTCATTCAAAAATAAGGGTATATATAGGGATTTTTACAAAATATCCTGTCTATTACTGAATTACAATAAAAAACAATGATTATCAAAATTAATTTGGATAGTTTAGATAAAAACTTGATAAAAATAAAAATCAACTCCTATAATGTTTGCAATTATCCTTGATATCTGCATTTGGGTTCATTCCATCTAATATTTTTTTTTGTTTCTGCTTCTCAAAATCAGGAACAACTTTGATCTCTTGTTGATACGCTACAACAAAAATATGAACTTATCCAAATAGTTTAACTAATTGTTCCCATCCTTCATCTATTGGATAACCTAGATCTATCATTTTCCTATATGGTTCATCTACTTCAATATATTTTTCAAAAGAAGGTTTCACTATGAATAAATGTTTGATTTCATAGAAAATAAACAGATCATCAGCTAAAATCTGAAGTAGGTTCTAGCCACGTAATTCACCCTTTATTCTAGCAAACTTTGACCTGTCCCATGCTTCCTTGTTCAATAATCTTTGATATTGCTCCTCTGTTACCATCTATCCTTGTGCATTCTTGAAAGAGGGACGACCTTTTTGCTGTAGAATATAAAAATTACTGTAAAAATTATTAATTTGTGCCTACAAATTATCACACATCTATTTGGTATTCAACACTAGAGTTTTATTTTTAAGGACTCTCCTCGTTTGAATGAATGCATCAATTATGTATTCAACCCCTAACTGCTCCAATTTTTCTCTTGACTTTGTATTATGAGCTTTAATAATTTGATTTTTTTAATCGAAGTTTATTTTTTAGTTCAATTTTTATCTCATTAATGGTTTCCTTTGTTCTTTCCAATAACTCTTCCTGCTCCATGATGATTTTAATATAAGGCCATAAATTAGATACAAATGACATAATATTTGTCCAAATTTTCTCCTCTGCCTGTGTTAAACACTGACCATTGTTAGAATTGCTCAAATAATGCTCTAGTTGTTTTTGCATATATATATATATATATATATATATATATATATATATATATCTTGACCACTAAAGCATTATCTGACTTGATTTTATTTTGTTTTTTCTCTATCCAACTTTTCTTTCAATATGTCAATCTCAACATTCTTTATGGTAAGAGAACTAGATAGTGCTTCAAACAATATTTCTGTAGTATCATCTCCAACTGAAATTATCTCTATTGTCAGAATCCTTCTCTTTTTCTAATTCCCCTATTTCCTATGTTTGTGGGTGTTTTTTTGTCGGAAATTTCAACCTTTTTTCTGAGAGCTTGGATGTCTTCATTCTTATTTTTAATAATCTCATAGGCCGCGTCAACATCTTTAGGATTCAAATCTAATTTAATTGCAAGATATTCCAGTGATTTAATCTTAGTGTCCTTCACCAAAGAAGACGTATTTTCCATTTTAAGCTTTGCAAGAGTATTATTTAAAGAATTCTACAATTTTGATACATCAAATGCAGAACTAGTGAGAGTAGAATAGATCATCTCACTAGTTTGTCTAAGCAAATCAATATGATATATATGGTGGATTTGTTTAGTATTAAAAGAAAGAACATATGTTTTGTAGTCTCTAGAAATTTTAGGCACATAAATATTAGGTTCAAGAAAAACTAATTTAAATTCACATTTTTCAATGTCAAGAGTTGAAAGAAACCTATTATTTGTGGAAGAAGTTTACTTCCAGAACTGGGTATAAGTTATTTCCTTCAAGGACTCATTTTTTTCTTCATTTCTAAGAACTCGGAAAAGATGTTTTGGTTAGAAGGAGGAGGAGATGATTGTTTTTCTGCTGTCTCTATTTATTTCATTCTTAAAGCAAGCTCGCCTGAAAGGACCATAGTAGTTGGTGAATAAATAATAGAAGATATGGTTTCTGACATTGTTTCCTCTACATTCTTTGTTTTCTACCTTTTCTGCACTCTAAATTGATCTGATTCCGACCCTGATACACTTTGAATTGTTCCCTTGAGCTCATTTTCCTTCATTTGAGATGTTGTTAATATCTTAGGTCCCATTGACTACTCCATTGCTCGCTCCTCTACCATCTCTTCTAATGTATTTTCTTCTGAGGTTTCTTTCTTGGAAAACCTTTCTATTTTTGTTTTAGATACATGGAAATAAGGTAGAGATTTCTGCTAAATTCTTATGGTTGAGATTTTCCCTATGGGTTCATATGTCCAAATAACTCCCAATCTGAATTTCATTATCACTAAAAATTGCTCCACCTCTTTATCTGTTGATCTGAAATTTACCACAAATGGCCCTACTTGTGTTTTTAGCTTAAACAAAGTTTGTTTTCTTCTTGGTAAAAAATACACTTGATATACATTAAGGCTCTGTATAATGAATTCAAGAGCACAAATACGCAAGGGAAAAAAACCGACAATAGGGTGGAAGTTCACATCCATATAATCTAATTTCTGTAAAATATTTGTACAAATACCAATCACCAAGCTTTGTTTTCTCACTAAGTTGTCTAATCCTTTTGATTTATGGTGATATTCTAGGCAGAATATCAATGATTATCACACTGTAACATATATGAATAAATTTGTCTACAAAATCAGTAAAAGAAAATTCCTCGCAATTCCTTCTAACCAATGAACTCTAATGAATCACAAATCACTAATTTCCTTATAGTGTAGAAAAAAAATTAACTCATAAAACACATAAAAAAAAACCAGAGACATAGAACTGGCGGAAAAGGCCTAAGAGGCTTATGACAATCCTCATACTCTCCATTATTCAAAGAATGTAATAATAAAAATAAATAGATGAGGAATTTGTCTCAAGATAGTGTGTCAATCTTGGAAAACTTGGTTGAGAAAATAGCTCAACCACACACTAATCTAGGAGCTAAGTTAGGTTTTCCTAAACTAACTCCTATTTAAGGGGACCTAACATAATCTAGAAAATTAGGAATAAAATCCTAACTTTCAATATTTAATTTATTTTAGACTTATAATTGTTTATGAGAGAGGCTAACATTACCCCCCTCAATGATAAATAAAAAATAAGAACGAGGAACCGTCTTCCAAGTTCTCATGCTGAAATTGTTGATCCTCAAAAACATTGCCTGAAAAATCGCTAAAGCTGGATGTTGAAAAAACTTCAATCTGAAGAAACCATGAGTCAGCTGCATGTCTGATTCATCTCTAAATTTTTCTTGAAAACTTCATCACGTGCCAAGCTGCAAAAGGATCCATCTATCCTTTGCTTAAAATCAACATCCTTTGTCCACTGACAAAATTTTGAAGATGCCCACTAGAAAATTTTCTGATGATGAAATTTCCCACTAACTACTTGATGATCGCCCACTAGCTGGTGATGACCGAAAAAACAACTCACTGTTACTTTTGTTGATGTTGTCAAAAATTTCTCACTACACTTGTCAAAAACTTCTCACTGCTTCTTTTACTGTCGACCGCCTACTGGTAAATTTGTTGATGCCCATTGGTTGCTAAAGATGCTTGAACTTCCACTGGCTACTTTTGCTGATGTTGTCAAGACTTTCAGTCTGACAACCACCATCAATTTCATTAACATTTCCCCCCCTTTTTCAGCTAAAAGGAGAGACAATTCTCTTGCAAATTATTCCTAAACTCCCCCCCTTTAGGTGTAGGAGTGTTGCACTGGTGTACTCCCCCGTTCAACTGCATGAGAGTACCATCTTCTTTTGACTGTCGACGACCATTCCCAAGAATCAATCCATTCATAATTGATCTTCAATCTGGTTGGTTGGTGTTGTTTGCAACATTTTTCTGATGAATGATTATGCTCGCCAAAATGGTGACAATGATGGAGATCAAAACAATGATCTACCATATGACCTATTCTTTGACAATGTGCACATTTTGGTTTGACTGCAACTTCTGTTTGCATGTATGTCAGTTTTTCTGTTACTATGGATTTCTTCCCGTGGCTTGATGATTGGTTTGGAATAAATTTGAACTTGAACAACTTAGACACTCGAAGATGTTTGGATGAATGTGTTATCATCTTTATATATATGGTTCAAAGAATCTGAAGCATCACTCTTCTCTTGCAACTCATTTCTTTGTAGTTACGATTCCAGTTGAAGGAACTCAATCATTTCATTTGTCTGTTGTGGATGCCATGAAATGTCAGCAAGAGTTGCTTTGCTGATTTGCACCATGTCTTCAGCACTTGATATGGTCAAAATCTGAAGAACTTCTAATAGCTGGATGTGTTGCACCATTGGAACTCGCTTGCTTGAATTCAGGCTCACTTGTCTTGAACTCTCTCACTTGATTTGAACTTGTTGAATTTTCTTGCTTGATTTGAATGACACACTCGCTTTCTTTGATATTTTTTTGATCTCTTGCTTGGTGAAAATTTTCACACTTATTGGAACTCACACTCACTTGTTATAGATTTCAACTTGCTTGATTGTTTTTTTAATATTACATTTACTTGCGGTAGAGTTGAACTTGCTTGCTTGCTTTGATTGTTGCTTCAATGAACTCCACGTTGGCTCGCTTGATGTTGTAAAGATTGTGCTTATTGAAAACAAAGGGTGTCGAAAATGCACCCAAAAGAAAAATGAAAAGTTCAATATTGATAAACAAGTTGAATACTTACTTGAATTAATTTAATCACCTTACGAATTCAAATTAGGGTGTCAGTTTCAACCGAGAATGCACCCATACAATTTAACTTAGTTACAAAAATGTTTAGCGGAAAGTGATACAAAAAATGTTGTTGATGTCGATGTCGTCTTGGCTTGGAATGCTTGATTTTGTAGCATCTTAAACTTGATTTCTTTGATTAATATATGTGATGTGAAGATCTCTTTATCGATTTGATGATGTGTCACATAAATGCATCGTGCCTGTTTGTGCTTGTGTACTTTAGCTTGATGACATGAGCTTGATTAATTAAGTGTGATGGCATGCATACTTAGGCTTGCTTATGTGCATGTAGTTGTGTAATTTTTGTACCATATTACAAGAAGAGTGGTTTCAGAAACTCGACACAAATCATGCACATGCATTCACTACACACGATGTACCTAAGATCCCCTTATTCAATTTTGGGCGGATCTAGGACACGATCAACACAAAAAAAAAATGCTTTATTAAAATTTGGAGTACATAATCCTTCAACTTCATAACATCTTCATGGAATCAAAGTTCCAGAACTTCTTGAAAGAAAAATGTCTTCAAAAACTGACTCAACCTCCTACAACAATGAGCTTTCCTTCGAAAAACTTATCACTCCAAACTTACAAAAGACTCACACCTTATCACTTCAAAAATATTGATACTAATACCTCGTCCAAAAACACTCTCCACAAATTTACAAACAAAATTTTAAAAAATAACTACTCCCTTCACCTTATTCTTCTTCAAAAATGAAATTTTAGAAAAATAATACTTATCTCTCCATAAAAAAACTTCAAGTTTGACCCTTATGACTCCAAAATAAATTACAAATAAAATCTCCTTATTGCTTCAAAAATTACAAAATTTCACTGCCCAAAAACTTTACAAACAATCCTTTCTCACCTTATTACACCAAATTTACTTCCTTATAACCCGGTCTACAACACCTCCCAAAAACACACCAGAAAAATATCCTACATTATTCAAAGCCCATCAAGTTTGTGCCACACCAACAACATATCCCAGATTATTCAAAGCCCATCAGGTTTGTGCCACACACAGACATGGTAGAAAAGGTCTGAGAGCCCATCAAGTTGGTGTGTGTTACATATCATATCTGTGTTGAAAACACACCAACAAAATAGAAACACAGACATAGTAAAAAATGCCTAAGAGCCTTATGACATTCCTCATACTCTCCATTATTCAAAGAACGTAATAATACAAATAAATAGATGAGGAAGTTGTCTCAAGATAGTGTGTCTATCTTGGACAACTTAGTTGAGAAAATAGCTCAACCACACACTAATATAGGTGCTAAGTTAGGTTGGCCTAAACTAACTCCTATATAAGAGGACCTAACATAATCTAAAAAATTAGGCATAAAATCCTAATTTTCAATATTTAATTAATTTAATTTATTTTGGATTTATAATTTTTTATGAGAGAGGCTAACATATAGATCCTTTTTTTGCAATTTTATTCTTAACTTGTTTGAATCGTAATATAAAAAGAGATAAACTATAACAAACTAATACTTAAATTCTTTCTCAGCCCGAACTTTAAAAAACTGAACATGAAATGATTCAGAGAGAAATTGCATTTTTTTTAAAAAAAAAATTTGGGCAGAGAGTTGACAAAAAACCTAGAGTTACTTCATCACTTTGGTACCTTAAAAGGCAACACAAAATATAAATAATTTGTCTTGAAAATTATGGGAACATTGACGAGGGATGATTCTCAGAATTGTCCCCGCCCCACCCTGAGTTTGTTTGGCCACCCCTGGGGCAGGGAGGGGAGGGGGGGGTGGCAGGGCTGCAACATGCAACCTTGCCCCCCATCCATCCCCGTGACCAAATGGGCCCAGGGAGGGGGAGGGACGATTCTTGGGTGTAGAGAACCGGGGACGGAAATACGCAAAGCTTTTAGTATGGATTAAAAGGTTATATAAAACAAATTTTCACCATTTTGAGCAATTATGGCCTATTCACTGGGTAAGTACCTATCTGCACAACATACCACAAATTATAGGAAGTGATGGGTCTAAGGGAATATAAACTGAGGTAAAAATGATTCCCACATAGAGAATTTGTTAGTGTTATATTGAAAACTTTGAAATGACTTGTTATGAAGCTTGTACAAGTCAAATTCTGAATTTGTATCCACTATTTTTCTTTCCTAATCAATTAAAGGTATTTCATCAATTTTTGGCACAATTTGAGACTGATTTTGGGGTTCTTTTCCTTCAATTGAGCTCATTTTGTAATGTAAATGGATGATAGGATTTTGAAAGGATTTCTAAGTCCTTTCTCACAATCAACTGCAATCTTGCGCTCTAATTTTCTACAACTAGAAAATGAGGAAAATGTATGACAGTGAACAATGTTGTTTAATGGAGGCAAGAGATGTTATATATGAGATATTAGGAGCATAATGACATGAATGTTTTGATATAACATAAACATTTACATTTAATGGTAAACAATCAACAAATGTAATAATAAGAAGTGGTGATAAAATAGTTGGCTTGAAACCATAAATGGTGAAATGAATAAATTTCACAGAAAGGGATTATTGATGAAAACATAAATGGTTTTGCATGGGGGGTGGGGGGGTAGGTGATAAGTGTAAAAATATGAGGGGATACACAATGCACGAATGACTGCCATGTTGCAAAATTTGTTTTGGAAAGACAATTTTTTGCGCGCCCCCCCAATAAATGTCAAGCAAGCTTTCAAAGGGGTGCGATGAAATAGGAACCATAGATCATGCATAGTCATGTCCCCACCATTGGAAAGTGCAAGATATTTAATATGAGCATGATAGTACATTTATTTATAAAAATTAAAAATGTTAAATATGAAACATATTAATATTGTACATAACATTTATTACAAAGTGCATATAAAAATGAAATATTTTGGCTTTCTCTTAATAAAAAAATATTAAAATTTTATTGTAACAAGAAAATGTTACATCGGCTCCATCTTGGGACTATTTCCCCATGCAAGGTGTAGAGAACCTGCATATCCATGTGCCCTCACTTCAAGTTATGGAGTCACTACTGTAAGAAAGCTTCACACCTACTATGGAAAAGTAAATCACACTGATTATTTACAATGAAAAGAAAGAAATATCTTCAGTATTGAATGTAATGTTTCAAATATTTCCCATTTACTGAAAATGAGAAATATTCTCCTTCCAAGTTTTCAAGAATGAAAGTGTTATTTCTTTTTACTTCCGAAATTTTAAAAGGACCCAACCAAAGATTGTCAAATTTGTCATGTTTGCCCTTGTCCTCCCTTATTGTGTCCCATTTAAGTACTAAGTCTCCTTTTCTGAAGTATTTTTCTTTGGATTTCCTATCAACCAAACTCTTCATCTTATCCCGATAGTGGAGAAGTTTGTGTTGAACCTCTTCTCTTTCTTAGTTAAGTTCAATAATCTGATTGATTCTTTTTGAAAAGTCATATGTTTCCTCATAAGTGTCCTGCAAGATCTTCATCACTAGAAAAACTAATTGAGAGGGAAAAATGGCTTCATTTCCATAGACTAGTTGAAATGGAGATTTACCAGTAGCTCTTTTGGATGAAACTTTGTTTTCCCTAACTACACACTTCATATGACTATCCCAATTCCTTTTGTAGTATGCTAACACCTCTTTAATAACTTTGATAAGGCTTTTATTTGATGATCCAGGTCATTCCCTCGTGGATAATAAGGTGTGGAATGATGTAAAGAAATATGGTATTTCTGGAAAAAATCAATCATATTTATACAAGTAAAAGCTTGAGCATTGTCTATAATTAATTCTCTTGGACAACCAAATCTAGATAGAATATTTTCTTCCATGAACTTCATAACTACATAATCAGTTGCATTTATAAAAGGGATAGCCTCTACCCACTTTGTGAAATATTTTGTTGTTTCTAGGATCCATCTATGTTGATTGTTGTGTGTGGGATTTATCTCACCAATAAAATCCGAACCCCACTACAAAAAGGAGCTTCTACTAATACAAGAATCAAAGGCAAAGAAGATATTTTTTTATTTACCTGCGAAAAGTTGGCAAGGAATGCAACATCGAACCTTTAGCCCTAATTGAGAAAAAGCTTTTGCTAATATAATCCAATCCTCAATATTTTATGTGTAGTTTCCCTCCATGCATAATGACCTTCAAAAACTCCTTCATGGAAATGCGAATCACTCTTTTGTCTCACTTTTAGTAAAACATAGTAAAATAATATTCAAAGGGTATTTCCAATAAATATTAGCATTAACTATAAAATATTTCATGGACTTGATTCTAAGATATATGTATTAATTCTTTGTGAATTTCTAAGGAAACCTGAGACTTTGTAAGAAGTATATAATATCCTTATACCAATCCGAAAGAAGAAATTTATCATCAATGTGCAAAGGAAGTTCTAATGGGGCCGAACTAGAAGAACATTCTTATGTATTCTTCTTCCCTTCGCTAAGAGAAGGTTCTTGTGTATTCTTCTATGAAGTTGTATCTGATGTTTGCATTATTGAATTAATACCGAATATTTTGCAATTTGATTTTGCTAGGAGTTTATCCAATCCTTGTCCTTTCACTAACTTTTTTGGTTTGATGTCTAGAACAAACTTTGAAATTTTGTTTATCCACCTTCCCCTTTTCCTACATGTATCAGGTTGAGTTAGTATTTTTTTTACTACATTGTTGGGTACATATGTTTTTATTATAGAATTTATTACATAGATTTTGAAAGCCTTTAAATCTTGAAATTAAGCATAGAACTTCTTTTCAATAATATCATACTTTAGTTCTGCATCTCTCATAACCTTAATAAAGAAATAAATTGGTTGCTCAAAGTAATTTTTATTCCTTTTTAGTAAGATAATTTTTATTATAGTATCTGACCCAGAAGAGAGAATACTGAAAGGCGTTTAGTATGGATTGGCTAATGTTGGTGCTTCTCAAAGTTCCATTTTTATTTGGGAAAATGAAAATTTGGATTTCTCATTCCACTTAACTTCATGATCCTTCTTGAGCATGCCAATGAGGTCCTTTAAAATCTCAGCATAATTAACTATGAATATTCTTAGGAAATTAATCTTTCATAGGAATGTTTGAATATATTTCTTTGTTATAGGAAAATTGATTAACTGAATCACTGATACTCTTTTGGGATCTATTTTGACTCCTTCATTTGAAATAATGTGTCCTGAAAACTTTCCTTCCTTGATGGAAAATACTGGCTTTTGGGGATTAAGAGAAATCCCGAACTTCTTAAATTTTTCAAAAACTTGTCTTAAGTGTTTAATATGTTGGAATATGATTCATAAACTATAGTAAGATCATCAAGATAAATAACCATGAATTTATTTTTCTCTCCAACAAAAGCCAACTCCATAGCTCGTTGGAAGGTTTCTCCTGCATTAATTAAGCCAAAGGTACCTTGGCATACATAAATGTACCCCACAGTGTGGTGAAAGTTGTTTTACTCTAGTCATCTTCACTGACTAATATCTTATTGTAACCTGAAAATCCATCCAACATTGATTTTTTTTTTGGATCTTGTTATCTTTTGAAGTAGATAATCCATATTTGGTAAAGGATAATTATCCTTCAAAGATCATTTATTTAGATTCCTAAAATCAACACACAACATTATCTCTCCATTATTTTTCCGTAGAGGGACCAAATTTTCTATCCAATCAGAAGATCGTAGAGGAACTATAATTTTTGCATCAATTAATTTCTTTACCTCTTTTTTGATTATAGGAAACAAGATTGGATTAATCCTTCACAGCTTTTGTTTGAATGGTTTGGACTATGGTTTTAAAGGAATATTATGTTCAATGATTAATATATCATATGTTTTCAAGTCTTCATACTTCCATGCAAAAACATCCTTATATTGTTTAAACAATTCAATGTATTTATTCTTGACTTCTTGTGGTAGTGTTCCTAAACTTTTAATGTTTGTGATTTCTTCCGCAGTGAAAATATTACATTCATGTACATCATCTTGTTGGGGATTTAGTAGTGAAGAATTTGGAACATCATTTTCATCAAATAATATTTAAAGGGGAACTAATTCTTTTGGAATATGATTATTGGATAGTTGAATAAGACCATGATCTGTTATCTTCTACTTCAAATTCACATCCTGATCAGATATACTTTCTTGTGCTTCCTCATCATTTTCCTCATCAATATGTAAACATGAAAAATTCTTCATTTGCTTGCGTGAATTTCTTCAATTGTTCATCATCCTCAAATACATGTCAATGTTTCAAATTTTATGGGATAGGTAGTCAATACCTAACTTCAAATTGATACTGCAGATGGAAAGAATCTGGAACTTTGAACGTACTTGGTGAAACTGCCATAGAATTTTCTTGTACATTCTCCTCCCTTGGTATAGCTATAGTGCTGAAAGCTTCAAAAAAAATTTCTATGCAGTCCCATACCTCATTCCTATAAGATTTCAATCTAGGATGTTTAGTCTGACAAGAGTTCCTAACTTGTCTTACCACTAACTCTGAGTCACCAAACACTGATAATATCTGAATTTTCATTTTCTTAGCTAATTCCAATCCAAGAAATAATTATGCTACATTTTTGGTTACCTTGAATTCTAATTTGAAAGACTGACTAATAATTTTTTGTTCTGGTGAAATAAAGACAATTCTAATCTGAAATACATCTATGGAAGTGGCTCCACCAAAATACATTTTCCAAATATATTTTGCTAAAGACTTAGGAAGATTCACAATGTCCTAAATTTTATTATGTACATTACATTCATCATTTATAAGAAAAATGAAGCACCCTAAGTCTTGGTCAATGTCATAAATAGGGTGGTTCACAACCTATCTAGCATCACATATTGTATTTATAAATCTAACTTCTTTGTACAATATCAAATGTCCCCCATAAACTGGAATGGTGGCATATGACATGTCCATTTGCAGGCTTCCTCCAAGCTTAACACATCAAGAAATTGATAATAGCATACCAAACTTGGGAGGGATATTTGTGACTACTATATCCATCACTGCACTTTTTGCAGGGATTTGGGATAAAGTCACTACCAAATCTTTAATTAATCCCAAACATTGCACCTTCTTAGAATCAATAGTGTACAATTCATGATAAGGTCTTCTCACCTGCAACTGTAATTGATCGATAATTTTTTTTGGCATAAGATTATGGGATGCCCCAGAATCTAACATACAATTATAAAGATGTAAATCATGGATATTTAAAGTTACATAAAAAGGAGGAAAAATATCATCCCGAAAATCATGACTTAGACCAAAAATAACAGAAGGATTTTCATCATGCAAATTGATCACATCACCCTCAACATCTACACTCGAAGACTAAATCCATTTAGACACTTGTCTTTTATAACAATGTTTTTTTGTCAATTCTGATAAAGGAATAGGAATTTTAACTTTTTCTAATTACTTTTCTATCGTAAAAGAAGAATAAGCAAGCCTTTATACTTTTGATTGATCTTGTGTGTGAGCTTGTTGTTATGAATATGAAGCTTTTAACACATGTTTCATTAAATTTGGAAGTTTTCTATTACAAGGCCTTCAACAACATTCATTCTTTTGTAAATCATCATATTAACTTAATTTAAGATAAAAATAATTTAGGAATGTCAAACGAATTAGAGACCATGAATAGGTCAAACATGGGGTTGTTAGGTACAATAGTATAAATTCACAATAAGAGTGTAAAACATAAATCTTAAGAACAATTTATTTAAGATAAATCATATTAGTATGCCTAACATCCAAGAAATATATTATAGTTATGGATAACATAATAGAGTCATCGATGTTTGATTTTTGTGTTAGACAGCTCTAACCCCCTTTCCCATAACCTATTGTACTTTCACCAAGAGGAGAAAATTATAAGAATTGTTAATGGGGAATAATTAAGTGTGAAACACAACTTAATATGGATTTTAGTTGAAATTTATATATCCTTCATGCTCTTTGATTATTAAATACTTAATGTAACTACTAATAATTTATCATTAAAATATTAATTTTGAATATTAAATATGTACTAAAAGTCATTTATCTATTGCACGTGATTTTCTGTGTCACGATCTAAATATTTCACTTAAAACCCATTATCAATAAATTCTAACTAGTTTTGTAAGAGATGTGTCTTTACTTACATTAAGAGATTTATTTCGAAAATATAATATTACATTTATAAACTTATATCAATACATATAACTAAATGGAATACAATAAATAGCTTCACGCCTTGTTAGCTTCTATGAGATTATTTTAATTACAAATAGTTTATTCAATAATTGATTTTTACAAAATGTTAATACTAATGGGAAAATCATGTCATATGGTGGAAAAAAGTTTAAAGTCTATGTTCATTTGTGACATAGCTCTTGAATGATCCTGAATAGACTACTTAATGCTCGACATTATGAATTAATTAATCCAATGATGTTTTAATAGAAAACGTTTTTTTACAAAGAGTTTTCTTTTAGAAATAACAATGTCACATTTATACATTCATATTAAACCACATGAGAGGTAATAAAGATGTTCATTTGTCATGCAACTCTTGAATGAGCCTGAATAGTCTACTTAATGCATGACATTATGAATTAATCAATCCATGCTTTAATAAAAAACATTTTTTTACATAGAGTTTTCTTTTAGAAATAACAATGTCACATTTATACATTCATATTAAACCACGTGATAGGTAAATAAAAATCAATCGATTGTTTTTTGACTTATCGACTTATATGGCATGATTGTATATAAAAGTAATTGATTTAAAAATGTATAGATAGAAAAAATTATCGATTGAAAATATAATAAACCACTTAGAACTCATATAACTAAATAGAATTTAATATGTCATGCTTTATGTCTAGTTGGCTTTTATTATTTCAATTATAAATGATTTATTTACGAATGGAAATTTACAAAATGCTAATAGGGATGAGCAAATCAAACGGTGTATGTTGTAAAAAGTTTAAATACATTTATTTATGACCAATATCTTAAGAGAACTTGAGGAATCTACTCACTATTCATTATCAATTAATTATTTCATGTTTTGTTAGGAAAAACATTTCATTTTACATTGAGTTTTATTTCAAACAAACAATGTCGCATTTATACACTTATATTAAATTTCATGATAAGCAAATAAAAGTTGGTAAATGGCTTTATATAGACCACTTATAACTTAGTATCCATTACTTTTAATTTGTTTTATAAAAAATATATTTTTGTTTACATTAGGAGCTACATTTCAAAAATATATCACATTTATAAACTTCCATTAATGCATATAACCAAAGAGAATACAATAAATAGCTTCGAGTCATGGTGGATTCTATGAGATTGTTTAAATTACAAGTAAATTATTTAAGAATTGAAAATGAAAATATGTTAAAATGGATGGGAAAATAAATGTCTTATGGTGCAAAAAGTTTAAATACAAACATTTAGCATCTATCTATTTAATTAATCTAGATGGCCCACTTAACACGTTTTTAATTAATTTTTCCATGTTTTATTAAGAAGAGCTTTTTGTTATACATGGATTTTTATTTAAAAAAAAAATACAATATGAAATTAATACTCATTACGGTAAACAAATAAAGGTCAATAAATGGATTCATTATTAGCTTATATGGGATAGATGATTTTAAAAATAATAATAATAATAAAAATTATGGCTCATATGATATGATTTCAGTTTATTTAAAATACGAATAAGAAAAAAAATAAAAAAAAATAAAAATAAAGTTCAAAGACATAATTATCTATGATAGAGTCCAGTCGATAGTCCACTTAGCAATCATTATCATTAATTATATGTTTTTATTTACAAATGCAAAATTATTTATAATAGATTTTTATCTCAAACAATAAATATCACATTTATGCACTCATATTAATGCATTTTATAGGTAAAAGGTCAATAACGAACTTTGAGTGTTGTTGATTTTCTATATGATATATGATTTTAATTACAACCATTAATTGATTGAATTATATAAATTTATGTAAAATATGGATTGAGAAATCAGATAGCTTATGCTTCAAACAGTTCAAATCATTTTCTTATCACACATTTCCCATTAGCCTGAATAGTTAATAGTGCTTGTAGCATTTATCAAGTAAATTATTATAATTTATTCAATAAGAATTGCACTTTTGTTTGCAATAAGGTCTATTTCAAAACTTATTTCACATTTATATATGAGTATTATGCATATAAGTAAATACAAGTCAATAAAAATACAATCATGTCTTGATGGTTCGTGTAAGATGATTTCAATGGAAAATAATTCATTCAAGAACACACATACACACACATATTAGCAAAAAAAAATTGATACAACAAAGTCATTGCAAAAATAATTATAAATAATAATAGAAATATATAATAATATAATTGACAATTTCCATTGTAAATTTTTTTTTATTAATTGAAAGTTCTGTTTTTTTTTCCTAAAAAAAATTAAAATTGAAAATTCCCATATAAGATTCCAAAAGATATAAAATCATACAAATTGATTCAGAAAAACTATGTTCAAATTGCATTCAAAAATTGGAATGTACTTGTGAACAAATTTATAAAGAAAAATATCTTCATCCACTACAATGAAGTACATGTTCTATTGAACATTCGAATGTACTCACGTTTCTCTTTCATACGATGAAGTGTCTTAAGAAAGGGGAATAAAATATGCATAAGCCAAGTATTTTTCTCTTTTTATATATAGGCTTTTATCAAGATGTAGTTTAATCTATATCTGATGAATTGAGAAGTATGCTTTGTTGTATCTATTAGCAATACATTCGATTTTCCATAATTATCTCCATATTGGGACCACACATCAATTAACCTTTTCTCATAAAATTGTATTGTCCTCCCTGCTTCTAATTTTGTTTGCAAATGACAATGAGACCTGTTCCATGAGAATTTAAATTCCTATATATCAATATTTGAAATTTCAAGTACTCGTCGAATGTACTTGTAAGTGACATTTAATGTCCATATTGCAACATCATAATTTTTTAAGCAATATTTTAACAGTTCTTAATGAAAAGGCCTTAAAAAATAGGACCCATCACTGAACTACCAATCTAATTCTCTTTGAATATAAAAATTTTGTTCATCTTTGGTGTACGATTAGAAGAAAACTCCTTCCATTTCAAATATCAACAACATCTTTTGACTTATAGTGATGCTCATTTGCGTCTGCAACTGCACTGCAACCACATGTATGATATTAACATATCTCCACTTCAACACTTTATTGCTTAATGATATAAAAACCTAACATTTCAAAAATGATGTTAATATTTATTATGAATTAACGGTAATCACAAATTATAATTACTAGCCCCAGTAAAGTGAACAAACTAATGACATGTTTACTTTATACGTACAACCTAATACCTTTATTTAATTTGTTTGGAATAAGCAAGTCTTATAGGATCACATTGACCCACCATTTAAATCATTGATTTTAAGTCTTATAATGATTTGTTTAATTTGAATTGAAAGATATAATTACAATGGTTGCAATTAAACAAACTAATTATATATTAGTTTCCACATGTAATATAATACAATTTTTAAATTTCAAACCTACTTAATTATACGCTCTAGAGTCTCTACTTTAGTTTCTTTTGGTGCTTCTTTTAGTAAAGATTCTATGTCTATTGTTGGGGCTACATACATCCTAATATATTTTTTCAACTTATATGAAATAAAAAAAATTATAACAATGCAGTGAACCATCATTTGCATTACTAATTTCAAAGCATGTATAATGATAACTTAAACCACAATTGAAAAAAATAATTGTAATGTTTCAATACAAATAGAACAATTATCTATTAATTTTTACATACAATCTAATCCATTGTAAAAATTTCTATAGCATGAGAAATTTTGATATGAAAACATTAAACAACCATTCAAATCAATAATTGTTATCAATACAATAATATCTCACAAAAATAAAGAACATAAAATTATTGTATTCTACTTTTGACAAACCATATCAACAATTCTTTTATTAGTATTGTGAAATATACGTCAACTTAAATTTAAAAGGGCTACAAAATATAGTAATAATTCATGATGTCATACATATTATGACATGAAATAGACACCAATCATCTTAAGGTGCTATTAGATGTTATTGAACATCCTTCAAAATAGCCCGCACATCTGTTGCCTTGTTGCATTCAATCAACATTCTCCGTAGCGTTTCGATCAACCAATCATCCTCTTTATTTGTTCCAATGAATTGAGGGGCAAGAATCACATTTTCTTTTGGATTTCCTTGCATTCTCTCAAGTGAACAATCCACTATAATAGTATTGGTTGCATCATATTCGGTATGCATTTCCCACACTTTTTTCAATGATTTAGTGTGTATACATTTTTTTGCATTGTCAATGGCCTTATGTCCCTTTTTTGGTTTACACTCTAAAGCAGTCCACATAAACACAAGTTTATCTTGTATTTTTTCTGAAAAGGACTTTTTTAGAACTCTTGTTGTGTTTTGTTTTGAAGCTGTCGTCCAAATTGCAATTTCAAAATATTCATTTTTGAAACACATTTCAAAACATGTATTTTCATGTGGATGAATCCAAAATAACTTTTTCTCTATTTTGTAATCTACATCAGTTCCCATTTTCTCAATATGTCCTTTGTTTGTTGCTTCATCATCGATGCTATGGTAAAAAATGTCCCTTAATTCAAGAATAACTAATTTCTTTTCAGTTATTTGGGTTGCAATACAATAAAAAATAGTCTAGTCAAACCATTTTATTCTTGTTACAAAAATTACTAAAAAAAAATATCGAAACAATACACTTACCATGAGTGTTCTTTTGACTACTTATAGATGAAACAATTTTCTCTTTTATCATCTTCACGGAACCTGGAGTTAAAAATATTAAATCTTCAATTAAATATGATCAAATTATGTAATAAAATATATATTCAATACAAAATTCGTAATCAATGAAAAGCCTTATCGATGTAACCTACGAAATACACACCCACACACTTTTAACATTATTTTGATTGTTAGTTTTGTTATTTTTATTTGTTCCTATAATAAACATATATAATGTTAAGGTATAGAAGCATTAGAATTTGAAAAAAAAAAAAAAAAGAGTAATAAGTACCTGATATGGCATTATCTTCATAATTATAACTTTGCACCTCGTCATCGTTTTTGCTCTCTTTATTTGTCTCTAAATTAAACATATAAAATAGTTTGAATTGTGAATATGAATAAAAATCATTAAATAATAAGGAAAACAAATGGGAAAATTACAAGTACCTGATATTATATTTTGTTCTTGATTACAACTTTGTTTCTCAATCTTCGGTTTATTGTCTTCGTTCTGATTATTTGTCTCTATAATGTACAACGAATATGTCATAAATTGTGACAATGATTAATTGAATAAAAAAACAAACAAAAGAATAAACACCAAAGTTCATGTTAACTACCTAATATGATATCATTTGCTTGATTATAGCTTCGTTTCACATGCATTTGATCAATGTTTTTGTTCTCCATTCTTGTCACTATGATAAACATAAAAAATGTTATAAATTGCGACAATGAATAAAAGCATCAATCAACTATATAAACAATGAATCATCTTTAATCGTCCATATAATATTTTGGCCTTGGTTGTAGTTTTTTGGGACATTCACTTGTCATTATATACTTTCTTTTTAAATAATTTAGAAAAAAAATAATATATATATATATATATATAGAGAGAGAGAGAGAGAGACTAATACCTATTTCTATCTCCATCATTTCATGGTCAATGTCTTGATTAATTCCTTTCTTCTCATAATTCCCTATAATAGACATCCGAAAACGTTATAAATATGAAAACTAAAAAAATAACACGAGCAATAACCAAATAAATTATGTACCTGGTATAATAACATCTTCTCCTCCTATTTCCATCTCTAAATTTGTTTCAACATCATGTGCACTATATTGATTATTTGTTTGCTTCCCACTTTCATCATTCCCTGTTTTAGAATCCCCATCATTAGTCATAGTAGTAAACATTTTGACAATTAAGAAATTTGACCAAAATAGTATCCAAAATATTATAAAAGAAACAACAAAGAAACTATAGTACCTAAATTTTCCCAGAAGCTAATAGATCCTTGGTTTGATAGTTGAAAAGATTTGTAACTATTCAACATTATTGTCCTTTGTTATTCTATTTGCACAACACATGCAATTCTTCTTCTATATGTACAACAAGCCTTGATTAAATTTTCCCCCACATAAAGTGAAGTAACCACTTTTGCATCACTACATTGTTGATGTCTTTCCAATAAATCCATCCGGAAATCATAATCTCTCTCATTTTCATCAAGTGTGTCTTCAAATGTGTGAGAGTATTTTGAAGCCTCGAACATTTTTAATTCTAAAGTATAGAAATGTATAGTCAAAACTATATCATAACTATAATTATTTTGGGACTTATATTCATAAATTCCAGTAGTCATTTTATATTTGAATTTGGAGTTCTGTATGGCAATCTCCAAAGTTTGATGTACATCATTACAAAACCAAATTTCTACTAAGAGAACTGTAGTAGAGTCATTCAACTTGTTTTTTTCGATAAGAAATCGAAAAAAATCAATATAATAGCTCTTGTGGAATGGTTCTTTTTTCAAAGCCACTGTATCTAGAACAACAAGGTCAGTATGTAAAATTGGCTGTAACTGACATGGAAAAGAGTGCCAAAGTGTTGACAAAAGATCTGGCCCTCCAAAATGACAACCAAATTCAAAATTGTTGTCAATCTGTTGAATGTTTGTTGATTATTTTATCATTCTGTCAAGGACTCCACATGCTTGTTTAGAAAGGGAATCTATCTTTGTATTTCATGTTCCTTTTACATAAGTAGACCCCTCCACAGTTTTGCAGAAATTGGAAAATATGAGCTCGTTAATTTCATAATGCTCAAGAATATTGAATGTGGTAAGAGTCTTATCATTCAATTTTTGATCATGACTTTGACAATATGCAACCATTGCATCCAATATTGTTCTGTTGGTTTTCAATTTAGAACAATAATCTTTTAATTTTATGGCATCTGTTGGATGATTAGGTGGAATAGAAAACCAAATGGTTCCATTCAATAAATTTTCTGCTACTAAACCAATTTCTTCTATGGTTAATCCCTGAAGGGGACGAAAAGTAGCCGCTGTCAAACTATGTAGACCGTTCTTCTTGTAGTTCTCAAAATCAGGTCGGCTTGGAGAACACTTTAATGTGCCTAGTTGGTAACAATTAAAGACAATGTCCCACTTATCCCAAATATCTTGATTAAGATATAAGAGAATTTTTTTATCAAAAAAATTTGTAATTGGACAATCGAAGGAGCACAACATTTCATCATCGACCTGATAAAATCATACATATAAATGAATAAAAATTCAATGTAGAGATGAAATTAAAAAAGGATTAAACTAATAAGAATTCATTACAAATATGAGAAAATATGCCACATATTATTGACTTTAAATGTTAAATGCAAAAACAATAAAATAATGTACCTTGTCTTTAGTTGTCTTGGAACATCCAATCCTCCTTTTCTTTAATTTGTCATTGGAAATTAAGAAATTTCTTGTTGATCGGACACAATCAATAAATGGAGTTTTGTAGAATACCTTATTGGCAGAATTTAGTTGACAACAAATGTGAATCACCTCAATGGGTTCAACTGAGGGACGCAAGAATCGAGCATTGCATTTTTTATATTTTTGTTTCGCCTCCATAGATACATTATATTTAGGATTTGATAAAATTTCTTTCGCTGCCTGAATGGTGTGTTGGTCATCAATTATCCAAAAATTGATATTCTTAACATCTAAATCTGTCTCATTTATAATTTTGATAGAGTTCACCAATGGATCGGACTCATTGATGTCAAATGGTATCAGAAGAGCATCAGGCAATGAGGTTTGAAATTTCTCTAGGAATGATTTCACTAATACTTGAACATTTAAATCATCTCGTGATCTCAATTTAAACACTTTGGGGGCTTCTCTACATCTTACAACTTCCACCTTTCTACTAAAGGTGTTTGAAAATACATAGCAATGCTTGAAAACTTCATTAATTTCATCACATTGATCTGCAAGTTTTGTTGTCTCAAATTCAACTTTCCTAGCTTTTTGAAATTCTGTAGTAGGCTTGAAATCACTTTCAATAATGTTCTCTTCTAATTCAAATAAATATACTCTTCTCAAAGCAAGTAAATGACAATTGAGTTTAGCATCTCGTATTTTGTCAAGAAGTTTTCCTTTTTTTTGTAAATAAAGTACAGATGATGTTTTTTTACATCTTACATAGCGGTATCTTAGAACTGTAGTGATGCATTCTAAAAGATATATGCAACTATTCAATCCAGATGTAGCAAAACTCTCATAGTTATCCAGCTTAAACATTGAATTCTTTATCGTATTTGGTGAATTTTTACTTGAAGCTTCAATCAAATTTGGCCTAAATTTTGTACACTCCACTTGACAAGAAATTAATTTTACTTCATTTTCTTTAATCACCACCACTTGAAAGTCAATGTCATTTTCATTGTAAGCATAGCAATTAATAATTATTCCTAATATCTCAAGTTCTTTTTCATCGATGGATCCAAATAAGTACATATCAGGTTACATATTCATGGGAGTTTCTATCTAGACATACCAATCTTGCACAAACTCATATTTATTAGATGTGTTGTATTTTTTAATCACTTCAAAGGTAAAAGTTGAAGGTGTTATTGATACTTTCATTTGAGTTGATTTTTTCTTTTTCTTATATGATGACTGTAACATTTCACTTGCTTTGGTGCCAACCGATTCTGCATACAAAAATAAAATAAAATAAAGTATTTTCATAAATCAAAATGAAATTAAAAGTCCAAATATTGTCATGTAATGTTATTTTAAAATTTACAAGACCACCTAACCTAACCATTTATAAGAGAGTATACATAAAATATAAAACAACCATACCAATTGAAGGAGACGTTGTTTGTATATCACTTGTTTTTCGTTTTCTCTTCACTCCTTTACTTGGATTGTCAGGCACACGAGATTCCATGACTTATGAAAAAAAAAAAAAAATTATGGAAGGCATGAAATACCAAAGATTATTAACTAACCTTATAATACACTATTTTCTTTACATACACAATAATAGAGTACATGTTTTATGCAAGTTTACTATATGACACCAAAAGTAATCACCTAGCTAAAATTGTTAGGAAAAACAAAATTATAAGAGAGTATATATAAAATATAAAACAACCATACCAATTGAAGGAGACATTTTTTGTATATCACTTGTTTTTCGCATTTTCTTCACTCCTTTACTTGGAATTTCAGGGACACGAGATTCCACAGCGTATGAACATTAAAATAATAATTATTATAATTATAATTATGGAAGGCATGAAATACAAAATATTATTAAACAACCTTAATCACAAAGCTAAAATTGTTAGGAAAAGCAAAATACCCATGTTAATATGGGGTTTCCACATTAAAACCCACTCCTAGTGCTATTTGCATGTGTTTTTGTGTAAAAGAGGATCTTTAATGTGGAAAATCAAACTAACATGGTGTATTTCAATTTTTCATAGCAATATTTGGTAGGAGATTATTCAATAATAAATCAAAATTCATTAAGTTGTAAATTGCATACTAGAATTTTGTCAAATTATTTGAAAATGAATATAAAATATATTTTTAGAATCTCACATTGTGTACCATAGTTCTTAGCATCTGCAAACATTTGTAAGAATTTATAATGGTAAAAAATTAAATAAATTAAGAAACAATATAAATTCATATTATATAACATCTCATTTCATACATATGCACAAAAGCAAAGAAGCTCAAAGCATATGCAAGTTTTCTTAAAAAATAAGGATAACATGAACTTCATTAATCAGCAATCATTTATTAGCAACCATTGTAACAAAGTACAGACTAATTTTAAAATTGTCATACCATTTAAAGATTTTTGTGTTGTATTTGGTGAACTTCCTTTTTCCTTTGATGATTCCTTTGAATTCCCACTAGCTTCATGGTCCATGGTTTCTGAAAATAAAGTAAGAAATTATTATCATAGTTTCAAATTATCGAAGAAAATATGAATTTATAAATACTACCACTACTTGCATCATTGTATGTGTAACAAAATGAACAATAACAAGTGTAGAACTCACAATAATTGTTAATCATGGTGTTGATTAGAGAAAGGGCGCCACCCCTAAATAATTTATCATGTTCTTTTAATTGTGCCTATAAGAAAGCTAACACCTGCTAGCTTTCCTTCTAGTACAAGCATTATTAAGCACGTTACCAAGAGACAACAATACACTGTGAATAAATAACAACAATAGTTCTTTTAATTGTGTCTATAAGAAAGCTAGCACCTACTAGCTTTCCTTCTAGTACAAGCATTTAGCACATTACCAAGAGACAACGATACACTGTGAATAAATAACAACAATAGTAGATACTACAGCAACATCATGTTTACACAAAATTTATCTTTTACAATCATGTATATTCTTAGTTTGCTATAGAGACCATAAAAAGGCAAACACATTGAAGAATTGTTTCTATCACATACTAGCCTTTGCCAACAACATTGCATTGTAAAGAAAATCTAGTGCATGATGAAATTCCTTCTATCACAAACACAAACACATTGTCAAAAAATCATTGCAGCAATAATCTTTCCTAGGACATCTCCATGCTTGCGAAAATTATCCTTACTTTTTTAGGACAATGAATTTTTATTCCATGCCTACGTAGCTCATTGTTCCAATATAAGAAATGTTAAACCCTCAAATGATTAGAAGGCCCTTTGTATGGAATATGTGGTCTAAGAATGAAATATGGGACAAATAGAAGCATGTTTCCAACAACAACATTGCATTGTGAAAAACAAATTAAATGAATTTAAAAACAATGTGAATTCATCTTCTATGACATCTCATTTCATACATATGCACAAAAGCAAAGAAGCTAAAAGCATATGCAATTTTTCTTAAAAAATAAGGATAACATGAACTTCATTAATCAATAATCATTTATTGGCAACCATTGTAACAAAGTACAAACTAATTTTAAAATTGTCATGCCATTTAAAGATTTTGATGTTGTATTTGGTGAACTTCCTTTTCCTTGGACGATTCCTTTGAATTCCCACTAGCTTGAGGGTCCATGGTTTCTGAAAATAAAGTAAGAAACTATTATCATAGTTTCAAATTATAAAAAAAAATATGAATTTATAAATACTACCACTACTTGCATCATTGTATTTGTAACAAAATGAACAAAAACAATAACAAGAGTAGAACTCACAATAATAGCTAATCATGGTGTTGATTAGAAAAAGGATGCCACCCCTAAATAATTTATTATGTTATTTTAATTGTTTCTATAAGAAAGCTAGCACCTGCTAGCTTTCCTTCTAGCACAAGCATTATTAAGCACGTTACCAAAAGACAACAATAGTAGATACTACAACAACATCATGTTTACACAAAATTTATCTTTTAGTCATGTATATTCTTAGTTTGCTATAGAGACTGTAAAAAGGCAAACACATTGAAGAATTTTTTCTATCACATACAAGAGATTTCCAACAACATTGCATTGTATAGTAAATCTAGTGCATGATGAAATTCCTTCTATCACAAACACAAACACATTGTCAAAAAAACATTGCAACAATAATTTTTCCTAGGACATCTCCATGCTTGCGAAATTTGTCGTTTCTTTTTTAAGACAATGAGGTTTTAGTCCATGCCTATGTAGATCATTGTTACAATATAAGAAATGTTAAACCCTCAAATGACTAGAAGGCCCTTTGTATGGAATATGCGGTCTAAGAATGAAATATGGGACAAATAGAGGCATGTTTCCAACAACATTGCATTGTGAAAAAAAGCATTCTATATTACCCTCTATCACAAACACAAGCACATTGTCAATAAAAATGTTGCAAGGTGAAAGAAATCTAACGCATGTTAAATTTCATTTTGGCATAAAAACAAACACTTAAGAACATTGTACGGTAAAATAAATCTAGCATTTGGTAGAATTACTTCTAGAAAAAACACGAGCACATTGCCAACAACAATATTGCTAACAAAATTAAATGAAGCGCATGCTAGATTTTTTCCTAATAAAGACATGAGCACATTGCCAATAACAACATTGCTAGGTGAAAGAACTTTAAGCATGCCACGTTTCCTTCTAGAATAAATAAAAGCTCACGTCAACATTGCAAGGTCACGTCTAGATTTACTTCTAGCACAAA
>CM076578.1:1766602767-1766855670 GCA_034641835.2 Pinus albicaulis
TTACGACGAAATGTGGTCTGACGTTTTGAACGTCGCTCTTCCGACGTCTGTAAACTGTCACAATTATGACGAAATGTGGTTCGACGTTTTGAACGTCGCTCTTCCGACGTCTGTAAACTGTCACAATTACGACGAAATGTGGTCCGACGTTTTGAACGTCGCGCTTCCGATGTCTATAAACTGTCACAATTCCGACGCTTACAAGACGTCGGAATTGCGACGGAAGGTTCAATTTAAAAAAAAAGATGAAACTTTAAAAGAAGAAAAACGTTGTTTTGAATATATTATATGAAGTAAAACAGTACATGAAGTCATTACATTTTCACATCTGAAGATTTGAACCCAAATATCCATCCAGAAAAGTGGAAGTCCCACCCAAGACAATGATAGAAAAATACTCCATGTCACATACAGGGACATGATATAAAACCCAGTAACGGTCCACATGGAGATTATCGACAATCTGAGAAAGCATCCAAATATGCCCAAGGCATCTATAAGAAAGTGAAATAGCAGTATGTAGAATAGTAAAACAACAAATAGAGTACCGACATCCATTGTTCCAAATACAAATTAAAGTACCCAAAATCCTTGAACAGAGAAAAACGCTAATCATGTGAGGAGTGTGATATGTCCCAAATATAAAAAGACCATGAGACCATATCAATAAACCAGAAACATAGACCAGCATCGCTAGTTTTGAAGGCAGAGTGATAAACATTAATCATTTTTTTTTCACGAGAAAAAACGCTGTTTTGAATATATTATATGAAGTAAAACAGTCCATGAAGTCATTACATTTTCACATCTGAAGATTGGAACCCAAATATCCATCCAGAAATGTGGAAGTCCCACCCCAGATAGTGATAGAAAAATACCCCATGTCACATACAGGGACTTGATATTAAACCCAGTAACGGTCCACATGGAGATTATCGACAATCCGAGAAAGCATCCAAATATGCCCGAGGCATCTATAAGAAAGTGAAATAGCAGTATGTAGAATAGTAAAGCAACAGAGAGAATACCGACGTCCATTGTTCCAAATACAAATTAAAGTACCCAAAATCCATGAACAGAGAAAAACGCTAATCATGTGAGGAAGACCATCAGACCATATCTATAAACCAACAACATAGACCAACATCGCTAGTTTTGAAGGCAGAGTGATAAACATTAATCATTTTTTTTTTCACAAGAGAAAAAACGTTGTTTTTAATATATTATATGAAGTAAAATAGTCCATGAAGTCATTACAACAATATAGAGACAGATGGTCTCGTAGATAAGAAAAATGATAACTGATGTTGTGTTGTTTCCTTCTTTTAAGAATGTGCTGGAGGCAGGCCCTATATCTTGGCTTGCTGCTGTCCTCTTTAGTAATTCTATGTTGATTATTTCATTTCACTTATATTCTTTAACTGCTCTGATACTCTTTGACCTTTGTTCATCCTTTTATCCTTTTTATCATGATATACTGTGGTAAATAGGGAAAAATTTATGTAAGGATAATTTTTTACAAAAGTTCCATCATTTCTTCCCACCATTGAACTTCTGGCACTCTGGTCCTTTGCAACTTTCTTAGTGTTTCATCAGCCTCAGTATATCTAAAGAAATCAGGCTGATTTGGGAACAAACGATTTACTTCATGCTCAAGATAAAATAAATTCTCCAATTTGTCATGAAGGTTTTTCCCTGTAGGCAATGCTGCTGTTGATGAACTGGTTGAAGAACTAGCTTGATTATCAGCATATTTGTCCAATTTTTCAACATAACTATCAAGGTCCATTAGCTTATCTTCTGCAACTATAGGACTGGGAAATCCTCTATTTAACAAAATATTCAATCTTTCTCTAAAGGAAATGATTTCTTCTTGCATATCTAAGCACCTTCATTCTAAATTATGTACCATAGTTCTTTTAGTAAAAGCTCTCTTTATTTCCAGAAATGTTCCAGTCCTGTCCTGAATACCAATTTCCGCAAGTTGATTCTTAGTCTGAGTATTCAAAAAATGTATAAGTCTATTGGCCTCTTCTGGCATATTTCCCAACTCTTGTCTTGATCTCTCAATCTCATCCAGAGCTAATTTAACTAAGTTATTATGTTCATCCATTATTTGAATTGAGGACCAAACATCCTTTATTGATTGAATGATATTATCCCAAAGAATTTCATTTATTTCTTTTAAAGGTTTCTCCAATGTGAGATCCTTTTCCAATGCTTTGACTATTTTTTCTAATTTGTTCACTTCTCTTGTTTTATCAGCAACACTCATTTTTCAAAGATCATATTTATGTTCTAGAGTGGCCAATTGTTCCTTTGTTTTGTGAAGCTCTATGGCCTGAATGTTCATATCTTCCATTGACTTTGTTAATTCATCAGTGTTCAAATTTGCAGTGTTGCTCTGTGACAATTCTGCTGGCTGACCTGTTGTTGATGTACCTATCACTACTCCTGCTATAGATACTAGAATATTTTCCTTCTTATCTTTTAATGCATTCTCAAGCTCTTTTTCAGTTGCAGTAAGTTGCTCATTCAATTTTAAGAGCAAATCCATTAGTTCTTCCTCAGAATTTTGTTTGATGATTTCTGCAGTCTGTGGATGTCTTGAGGCTGGTAACTTTAATTGTTTTCTCAGAGCTGCAATATCATCATCTTTTCTCTTGATCAAAGCTTCAATACCTTTCACATCTTTAGGATTATGACCAAAACCAATGATTATTTCCTCTAAAGTTTTGATTCTATTATCCTTAGCCTGGGAGGAGGCTTTTTCAAGCTGCAACTGTGTATTAGTATTATCCAAATAATCCTGCAACTTATGGGTCATCATTGATTTATCCGTCAGAGTAGAATAAATCATCTCACTTGTTTGCTTGTGTAGCTCAATTTGATCTAAAGGATGGATATCCTTTACTAAGACTTCAAAATTAGTCCTAACGTAATCTGCAGCTGTCTGAGGCTGCCGCACCTTGGGCTTCAAATGGCTCATTAACATCTTAGCCTGTTGGATCTCATAAGCTGACATCAATCTTTCTTGATTTTTCGGAGCCATCTTCAAATATTGGCTGTATACTTGAAGTCTAAGTGGATCGTTCCTGGCCTTTATATTGGTGAATGTTCTTTTGATGTCCCAGGCAGTTTTTACTGGAGGTTTGAAAGAATATATTTCTGCACTTTGTTGCCTCTGTATTCCCTGTTTTTGAAAATTAGTGGATGTCCCACTACCTGTATCTGTTTGCTGACTGTCTTCTCTTCCCTGGCTGTCAGGGATTTCCTGAAATGATTCATCTTCTCGAAGGGGAGTTAATTTCTGCCTTTTAACATCTTGCTGTTCAGAAGAGCCACCAATAGGAGTAGTTGTTTCAGCCTCTCTCTTTTTTCCCTTTTCTATATTCAGAGGAGTTTGTAAAATAGAAATTTCTGGCTCACTGATCTGAGTAGGAGGAATTTGTTCTTGACCTTGTTCTTTAGAAGTCTCTGGTTGCGCTGTCATTATGAATTTTTCAATTATTTGTATATCAGGCTCCTTTTCTTTTCCTTTAGATTCTATTGCTACTGTACTAATCTCCTGCAAATTTTGTTGTAAAGTCCTGGCTGAAGAAGATCCCTGCACCTGTCCAAAAGATTCTAGGTCAAGTATCTTTTCAAGATATTTCATTACATTTTCAACATTGACCTGCTCACTATCATTTTCAACCAATGTCCCTTCTGTCAATTCATCCATATTAGCATATTGTTCTATTTCTGGGATTCTTTGATGGATGTATGGTGACTGTTTATTTTTCACTCTTCTATCACAGATAAAGTTGTTTGGATCATAAGGCACCCAGTAGAAACTCTTTTGTAGTCTGAGATGGTCTTCTAAAATCCTTTCAGCTTCCTGTCCAGCTTCCCTAGAGTTACAAATGAAGGGACCTAATTGGCTCTTGATCCCGAGTTGAGCCTTTTTCTTTGCATTGCAAAAATGAATTATATCTGAATTATTCATCTGCCTGAAATATTCTAATGCAAAGAGTCTCATTGGGACATACTTGGGCAGTTTGAATGGGCATAATTCACATCCATATATCCCGATCTCTGTGTAGTTTTGATATAGGTACCAGTCACCTATCTTGTACTGCTTTGAGAGCTGAAGGATTTTCTTGATTTCATTGTTAATTCTAGGAGGAGAGACTCCTGTCAACAAGGTAGTTGCAGGATGAACAAAAAGGTCGACAAACTCATTATAGGAATAAGGAGAATCGGAGGAATTGTGAGTAATGGCAGACCAAAAGATGACTGACCTAGGATTCCCTTTGGCATCAAGTTTCTTAACATAAAAAGGGAAATTTTCTGACTGAAAGTAAATCATGAGATGATATATGATAGAAGAATACTTAAATACTCTCTCATTCTCAAATCTAATGAACTGATCATGGATTTTGTCAGCAATATAAGATGCAAAATCATACTTGACAGCAGGAGGCTGTCCAGGGGTAAAAATGGATAACAATACTAGGGTTAAGTGATCAACATACTCACTAGTATTGAAGCCCATTATGGAAGATATCATGTCTAAAATAACTCTACCCTCATCAGTAAAGAAAGCATAACCATAAGGGGGATGGCTTTTAGGCTGATGCTCTGGTAACATGAAGGTTTGGCATAGGCGGTTTAACTCTTCTTGGGATAACTTAGTAGATTTCTCAAGTAATTCAAGCATGGACAGGGGAGTGAGAGCTTGACCAGGTTGGAATTGTAGCATTTCATTTATGGACTGAGCAGTTATTGGGAAAAGGACATTTTGACTTGGGGATAAAACTGCTCGTTGGTTGGGATCATACTTTGCGTAGCAATAATGGATTAACTCGGGAAAAATATGGACTGAGGGGAGAAGGTACATAGGAAGATTTGATTCCCAAAGTCCAAAGATGTCAGAACCATTCAAATAATTGTCTCTGCAGCGGCAAAATATTCGAAGAGGATTCTCACTGAGACGCAAGTCCTTAATTTGAAAAATATCAGCTAAAGGAAAATAATCCAAGTCCTTGTGAGGGGCATTGATGGGCACGACATTCAGAGCTACAGGAACTTCCATTTCTGAATTGTGGATTCAGAAATGGAATTTCGGGGTTTTTGTGGAAAAGGGGCACAATTACCAGTTTTGGGAATATAATTGCAGTTCTGGGAACGAAAAAGACCAAACTGAACTTATTTTCAGACCTTAGTGCAGAATTAAAACTAAAACCAAGATTTTTTACAGAGTTTAGCGGGGAATTGGAATAAATACCTGTTTACGGGAAATGAAACGTGTTTAAACAGGCGCTGGTTATGACAGAAGAACCCTGAAATACTCGGCTTCAATTCTCTTCAGCAAGGTAACGGTCAGCAAGCGTTAACAGTTGGTTTTTGAATTTTTTTGCATGGAAGACTGGCTAGCGCACGGAACAATGAAAATGACGCATACGCAATTTGTTTTATTTACAAAGTCAAAAGGGTGGCGGGGAACAATGAAAATGACCCGAAAAAGATTAGAGCGAATTTGATAAGAAATTCGCGTCACAACTCTCCCTCCGTACGCCAGCCAACTTCGGACCCGAAAAATATTAGGGCGGAATTCATTTGGTTTTCGCGTCACAAAATTGGCCGACGTCAACAGGCTATTTTGGAACGCGAATTTGGTTTGAATTATGGTTTATCGCCGTTTGAAGTCCGGCGGGCTCGACTCAAGAGAACCGGGGTCGTGAACACTGTTCAAATATAAAAATCCCACTTAATAAAGAGACAATATTGTTGTGCTTTCGGAACCTGACCCGAGGATTGGACATGAGTTAACAAACAAAAGGATAGCGGAACCAGACTTGCACCCGTGGTCAAGCCCTGTACCAAAACCACGAGCGGAATCACAAAAGCGGGTTGCCCATATCGCACCACTTTTGTGGAGTAGGCGGTATTTCCTATTCGAGAGCGATTCCATAGGGAAAGCGACATGTGGCGAAGTGACCCCCGAAAAACCACCGTTTAACCCGCGCCATCGCACGTTAAAGCCCGACATTGGAAGCCAAGCGAAATTGCCAAGAGTCGTTGATTTGGAGAAGGGCCATCGGACGGTGGTCGCACGTTGAGCTTGCCCGGAGGTTAACTAAGGTGTGCGGAGGATAGCCAGGTACGATACGAGTGTTTGATTGGTTATTGATATATATAGGTGGGGCCGGAGTATAATGAAATTGTTTAATTAAAAGATTGGCGGATAATTAGCATAAGTATGGAGGGTGATTGTTGTAAGGCTGGGTGGTGAAATATAGAGCCGAAAGTTCATTACAAGTTATTTATTTAAAAAGAAATGTGGAGTATAAATACAAAGTGTTGAAAGTTAAACATTGGTTATAAGGCTTGGAGATAATATAAAGTCGGGAATATAAATTAAATTCCAACCATTGTGGATGGTATTTATTTATCAAATTCTACGAATTTGATAAATAAACCCGAAGAAAGAAGAAGTCAATGAAGACCCAGGCTGGAGGAAAAGAACGGGGTAAACTAGGGGAAAATGCTGACAGAGCGATTGTAGACACACCAGCTCTCCTTAGGGGTCCAATTTCAGTTTTGTTGCGTCACACGATGATCTCTCTTCTCTGGCATTTACTTGTATTGAAGATCACTATTCTAGGAATAAGGAGTTATTTTTTCCAAAAATAACCCTAGCCAAACATTGACAATGCATCAAGGATATCTTTCTATGCTTCATAAGTACATATGTTCTACTTCTAAATCATGTCTTGGAAGTGGTTGTTTTGCTGGAAATTATTCACTAGTTGGTTTCATACCAAAGTCTTTTTCACATTTTTAGCATCCAATACATGAAAAAGATAATGGTTTAAAACAACATAAATATTTGAAATTTTGCAAGAATTGTCTGGCACACTTTGAATATGAATTTTGAAGTCAAGTGCATGATGCTGTAGAGGATCAAGTGTCATTTTGAATACCAAATGTTTCACAAGAAACTTCTCAACATGCTACCCTGCAGTAAGGATTAAATGACAATATTGCATCAACTATTTTCATAATAAAAGTGCACCTCGGCCATAAGACTAAACAACTACAAATTTTGTAGATCTAACAAGACCACACAATCAAATGTATTCCACAAGGCCAATACTGTATAAAAAATGAAAAGGAGTTTGCAACCAAAAATACCTTAGGCAACTAATTCAATTAGATACACCAAACCATCAGCAAAAAGGAAAACCAGCCTACTTGGCCTCAATATTTTCAACTGGGTCCTCTAATTCAACCAATAAAAAGGCCAAAACTATAGCATTGAGATACATTTCATTACACTGTCAATAACAATAAAATTTGACTCAGCCATAACCCTTTCCTTTTAGACCACTGGGTAACAAATATGTTTCCTTTCACCTTTGAGTTTTCAAATTATGCCAACCAAATCTAAGACATTTAAGAGGGGAAACTAATACAACGTTAAAAATAAAACCAGAGCACACATCTAAAATAACAACCCTCCATGAAAAATTAAAATAACACATTAAAATTTCATATAAGTGGACAAGGAAAGATCCACCGCAGTGAAGTTTCACGTGCAGGGGACCTTCCTTTAAACATAATTTTTTCTCTGACCTGCAATTTTTTTGTCACCGAGCCATCCTTGTTGAAGTACAACTCCTTTTCCATAGCTCTTGTATTAACTACCTTCTCTCTGTCACGTAATCTCAGAGTCCCTCTTCTGCTTGAGCGATTAAAGGAAATGGGTGAAAAAACTAAAAGAGAAGACAATTGTCTGCCATAATTATCAAACATTGCACCCAACTTCTTCCCCTTTCCATTGTTACCGAATGAGGTAGATGTGGCAATTGTTGTCATACCGCCCAAAGCAGAGGCCATCTTCTCTTATGCTGAATATAGAATTACAAGATCTTCATATTAGTATGAACCTTAAAAAACATGACTCCCATTGCTAAAAACCACTTTTAAGTTGTAAAAGGCAAACTAAACAACTATCGCAACTTTTGGCAACTTCTGGAGCATTAAGAGAGAAACAACCAAAGAGAAATACAACCAAAATCCTCATTTTAATGAGACCGGACTATATATTTGCATTAATATAATAGAAATAAATCACGACTATATTAAGGCCACCACAAAACAATCTTTAACCAGTGTCTCTCGCAGCCTTCAGGTTGCCATGCTAGAGGTTGCATATTTTTAATTTAAATTCTAGACCTCTCGTGCCCATCTATGAATGCATCCAATGGGATATCTACATCAAATGCTCCTTTCTATCCCCAAAAACAAATTCCCTACTACAAGAGCACCAGTATTGATGCATCACCCCACACCATCCCACCCACTAGAAACGGTGAAAAATGAAACCCGAGAAAACTTCTGAAATATCTCAAGATGACTATATGGGTGGTTCTTATGAATCAACCAACCATTCAGAACATGCTCATCAATCCAAACCATGAGTATTATGTGACAATATTCAAGCAGGCACTGAATCAGATTTCTGAAGCTATGTTAGAGAAACCCTAAACTCTCACCGAAAATAGGTGAAATGTGACACCACTCAGGGATTGACATGTGCCAATTGGTACAAGTGGTAGACAATTGGCATGCTCAAACAACGAGGTGATGCAGGAATGACATGAGGGAGAAAATATCAGAAAAGCCCCAAATCTGGAGAACTAAAGCTCATCACCAACCTGAGATTGACAACTTTACATGATGTAACCTATGAAATCGTAAATGGATAAATCATAGTAACAATAAAGTAACCTATGTAACAATAAAGTCAGATTCATCCTGGGAGTGGTAATGGGAGAAATCATAGTGAACAACAGAAAACATGCATAGTTGCTTACAATCAAATAGATGAAAAAACACATACAAAAAACCTAGATAATAATCGTGAACAAGCTTAATATTGAATTATGAACTGTAAAGGAACTTACAAAATGTGACATTACGAACCTGGTCAAGCGCACAAGCAAAAATATCCCGGACATGACCCTGGTTGACAAGTTGTATTGCTCATGATGCAAGAGGATTTGTACCTGCACTGCCAAGTCAATCAAAATCCATCATTATCTATACAATAAATACAAGTAATTGATGTAGTATTTTTTACTCTAAGATGCATTCTTATGATGATGTTAGAACATATGTTGAAAATGTCAAAACATACCTGAATAAGCTCCTCTTCGTTTCAAGAACAATTTATTGGAGTCGCATGAACTTGGAACAAGCCTCCCACGATTTGAAAGAGTAGCAACTAAGTCAACAGTGACTTTTTTGTTGCTACACCGGATCGAGGGAGGTTTGCTCCAAGATTAAATCGCTCCAATAAATTATTCTCTACTAAACATGGCCAACCACGTGAAGGTGGAAGCTCTTATGGCCCCTTCCCCCCCCTCCCCTCACATCACTCTCAATTTCCCAATACCCAATCTATATTTCATTTTTTACTTTCATGAGCATAAAAAAAATATTCAGTAACTAATAAAAAAACAATTCAACAAAAAGTACGCAAGGAAACATTGCAATTAATGCTTGACATAAAAATAGTATGATAAATGAGTTTTTTATATAACACAAAAAACGTTCCAAGTATGGTCATTGGTAACGTTTGTCTTATAATAATACAATATTTTACATTATCGAATTTTCTTTTTCTTCTTCCTATTTTTAAAGCTCCTAATTACATCATCAATATCATCATGCTCTGCTCCTGTTTCGTGCCTTTCAACCCGCACTGCTGACCCAGTTGCGTAGTCACGATGTCTGGTCTCATCCAGTGATGGGGCATCGCCTACAAAAACAGATAATATTAAATTTTAATTGTCAGTTTTTAAATATCATTGAACTAGTTCGGTAATATTAATAATAAAAAAATTGCAATGAGATTATTTACCTGGTGCACCAGTTGTCGCCGCTGACCTAGTTGCGTAGTCACGATGTCTGGTCTCATCCAGTGACGGGGCATCGCCTACAAAAACAGATAATATTAAATTTTAATTGTCAGTTTTTAAATATCATTGAACTAGTTCGGTAATATTAATAATAATAAAAATTGCAATGAGATTATTTACCTGGTGCACCAGTTGTCGCCGCTGACCTAGTTGCGTAGTCACGATGTCTGGTCTCATCCAGTGACGGGGCATCGCCTACAAAAACAGATAATAATAAATTTTAATTGTCATTTTTTAAATATCATTGAACTAGTTCGGTAATATTAATAAAAAAAATTGCAATGAGATTATTTACCTGGTGCACCAGTTGTCGCCGCTGACCTAGTTGCGTTGTCACGATGTCTGGTCTCATCCAGTGACGGGGCATCACCTAAAAAAATAGATAATATTAAATTTTAATTGTCAGTTTTTAAATATCATTGAACTAGTTCGGTAATATTAATAAAAAAAATTGCAATGAGATTATTTTCCTGGTGCACCAGTTGTCGCCGCTGACCTAGTTGCATTGTCACGATGTCTGGTCTCATCCAGTGACGGGGCATCGCCTCCAAAAACAGATAATATTAAATTTTAATTATCAGTTTTCAAATATCATTGAACTAGTTCGGTAATATTAATAAAAAAAATTGCAATGAGATTATTTACCTGGTGCACCAGTTGTCGCCGTTGGGACTGTTGCCCTGTCTTCCTCTCTGGTGGTAAGATCCTCAAGGGAAACATTCTCTGTCATTTAAACAAAAAACGTTATAAGGACAACCATCAAGGTATAATTAGAAAAAAATTATAAGTGGAAATTAATTACCATCACGGCCCTCACTGATAGCAGCATTGTCGGCCTGGTCCCCACTACAATGATCAGGTTGCACGAGAGGATCATCTACATCTGGCTCTAAAACTGGGTTATTTACCTCGTCGGTAGTGTTGCTCCCCTGATTTAAACAAAGTTGTCAGACATTAAATTTATGGACGAAAACAAAAATATTGAAAGGTTAATGTTTTACCTTATCAGGCATTGTAGATCTTGGGACCTGCCCCAAGCTTCTGCGACGTTCAACTACAGCTTGATAGCCAAAATGGAAAGCGATATTTTTATCTTCCTCTGTAGTTTCTGTTCTGAATTCATCACCCTACATTACATATGATTGTGTATTTTTAATCATATTTGATAGGATTACAAAAACGTTGGAAGGCGATACAATTAATTATAAGATGTTTAGCTACTTAATTACAATTCTTGTGGCCAATTTCAAGTAGCCGCCCTGGCCTAGCTTGTGATGGCCCTTTTTTTCAATCCTAGCTTTGGTTGCCTTTGAGGTGTCAGGCAACCTAGCATCAAAATATTAAATTCAGATATGACGTAGCACACTTTTATTTTAGACATAGAGAAAATTAAAGCTATTGAATTAAAGTTGTAATTTACCTTGCGGGTCCAGTTGGCATTTTTCCTTCTTTCTTTGCCCTTTTCTCTTTTCCGTCATGGATGAGTGTTCTCCACTCACTCTCTGGAACTGTGAGAGGACGCTCATATCTAGGGTTAAATTTCAATTGCGTCCTATAGGTGTCCCTGGTATATTTCAAATATTTTCCGGCAACCTGAGCCACCGCTGTTCTATCAAATATGCCGACCCCAAAAAGGGTTTCTAGATAATCTAGAAGTTCTTTTTTCAGGTTGGAACTCTGGGAATTCCACCCTGTGCGTATGGTTGGGCCAAAAATTACCAACACATGGCTCTCCAGATACCTATAGAACTCATTGTTTCCTACACAGATTAAAAAAAAAGAAAAAAAGAAGAAGATATTATCATTAATTTAAAAATAAAAATCGTGATAAATATGTTTTAGATAAAGTACATGAAATAGTTAAAATATTAAAATTTACCTGGGAGTTGTACATGTTTTATAGGGACACCTTCATCGTTCACCAACAACGTGCCATTAATGGTCCCTGTGGAGCTGACACGTGTAGCTCCAGGAAACGCAATAATGTAGTTGGCCATATCAGCCTCATCATTGTCAACACGTTCAGCGGTTGGCTGGGTGTCTGCTTGGGCAGGGTGTGTTTCTTGGCTAGCACCTAAAGGAGTAGAAGGTGTACGAGAGGGTTGTTGGGCAATCTCTTGCCCTTGTGTCCCACTACCACCAACACCGGGTTCAGCAAATGCCAGAAAACGCTACATACAAAAGAACTTTTTGTTAGTTTAATCAATGTAAAAATTAAAAATCAAACTATCACAATTCATCTCATGCAGAACAAAAAAAATATCCTTTTGACTTTTTATTATTACCTGATATATTTCTAGCTGGCTCATAAGTTGTTTTATCTTCTCTTCTGTTTCAGGTGTTTGAGGCGCGTCTATCAAAGTATTAAATTCCGACCTTGCATTTCGTGCCTTTTTTCGCAACAAGAGCACTGGAGATAGGGATGAAGAAATCTCTTCCTCAAAGAGGGAATCATCAGGCGTACCATGGCTAGGTGTCTGCATATTTGAACAAAATTAATACTATTTCAATTATGTAAATAACTAAAATACCTGAAGATAGAGCAATGTTGGCACTTTACATGTTCTTCCGCTGGCCTCTTTCCGCGATCATCCCGTCTCTGGGTTGTTCCTGCACTGCTGTCATCAGTCTGCCACATTGCAATAAAATTATAAATGTAAAAACTTGAAAACAATATCTAACTTAAAAACACAAAATGAAAACTGAAATAATTTCTAATAAGACACCGAACGACAAAGTTAGAGTTTCAAATATGCCTTGCATTGAATTCAGTCCTGGAAACATGTCATTGCACATTAAGGCACCCAAACAAGAGACGAGTTGACAATGAAGACCTTATTGAATATATTGTTGGAGCAACTTCTAGTAAACTTGTTGTGAAGACCTTGAGGACATTTTTGGAGCAACATTGTTGAAGCCGATGGTATAGCATTGTTGGAGACGATCTTGAAGGGCCTTGAAGTGAAGCTTTTGGAGCAACTATTGAAAAATCCTTAGAGAATTTAAGTAAGGCACTTTCTATCTTCCATCACCTTTTTCCTTTTAATATCCTTTAAACGATTTTGTTGATATTTAATGTTTGAAATCACGTTATAATTCCTTGATTATATGTGTTTGGGGACTAGAATAATTTCACACTAAACCATTTAAACTTAAAAGTAACTTAACAGATCCATAAAGTAATAATAATCACAATTCCTAATTTCCTATTGTACGATATGATGCAAATTATTCAAACATGAAGCAATGAAGACATGCAATGTCTGAATTTTAAGATTGATGAACCAATACAAGAAGTTAGAAACTGCAACTTTGATTCAATACTCTGTGTCCTAACTCCAGGAAGGAATCTAGTTTGTAGTACAGAACATGCATCGTGTATTATCAATTCTTAATTGACAACAACTAAAGGTCATCTACATCATCAATTCCTTCCCATTTTTTGTTTTTATGTTATATTCCTTATAAAAGTGTCAAATTTATCTCAAAGTAAGCAACCACTGAATAAAATAAAAAATAGTTGAGATATGATTGAGAAATGGTCATTTATTTCTTGAAAGGATCTTCACAATTTCTTTTGTTGTTTTTCATCTCAAGAAACAAGAAATGACCTAAGAAACTATCGTGATGTAATATAAGAAACAACATGGTGCAATGGCCATTTTCAAAGCCAAATGATGTCCATTGAGGACATGGCCTTTATTTGGTTCCCGTTTCATAGGAGTTTCGGGTAGAAATGGAACTTTGTTGTACCATTTCCAGTAGTAAAAAGGGAAAACCTTCTTTTTCCATGGGAAATAATTTACCTTTCCTTTTTCAAGATAATCTAAATCACAAAAAATATGAACTATACCGCACACATTCTTGGATAATGTGAAAGTGGAAAAGGAATACCCTACAAAAGTGATGCACACATGTACACTTGAACACTAATATATTTTTGTAGTTGAAATGCAATGCTTGTTTTCATTTAAATGTAGGGTTTTTAAAGCAGGGAGAAATAATGGCTACCAATTTAATAAGCGTTTCTTTGGGAAAAATTTAAATCTTGTATTGGGTGATGAAGATAATAGAGGGTATTGAATCTTGATTCTTGACATTGTGTTTAACTTGAATAACTAAAATGATTATAAATATCAGTGGATGAGTTCTTTTTTTCAAGTATGTCACTCAAAAATCTTATGTCAAAGCATTGTATGATGGCTAGCATTTGCTTGTTTCCCTTTCTTCAGTTCAATGTAAAAATTATATTAATATATTGGAGCACGAATGATAACTACAATTGTTTTCTCTGCAGTATATCCAGCCCCAAGATTATGAAATTTTTTCTCAAGTGGAGCTATTTGGTTAGGCTGTAGGGTCAACCCTCTATAGGAGGAAGGGCCTGCAGTAAGAACTTACCATTTTGCAAGAGCTGAGGGCCAATGCTGTTCTGCAAGAGCTGAGGGCGAATGCTGTTCTGCAAGAGCTGAGGGCGAATGCTGTTCTGCAAGAGCTGAGGGCGAATGCTGAGGGCGAATGCTGTTCTGCAAGAGCTCAGGGAAAATGCTGAGGGCGAATGTTGTTCTGCAAGAGCGGAGGGCAAATGCGCGCGTGATATCAGACGTTAATGTAGCACACATGTACATTTGAACACTAATAGATTTTTGTAGTTGAAATGCAATGCTTGTTTTCATTTAAATGTAGGGTTTTTAAAGCAGGGAGAAATAATGGCCGCCAAATTAATAAGCGTTTCTTTGGGAAAAATTTAAATCTTGTATTGGGTGATGAAGATAATAGAGGGTATTGAATCTTGATTCTTGACATCTAGAGAGAACCCTACAGCCTAACACAATCCAATGGAATTGACCAAAAAACCCAAATAGAGTCAACCCTACTATAGGAGGAAGGGCCTGCAGTAAGAACTTACCATTTTGCAAGAGCTGAGGGTGAATGCTGTTCTGCAAGAGCTGAGGGCGAACGCTGAGGGCGAATGCTGAGGGAAAATTCTGTTCTGCAAGAGCTGAGGGCGAATGCTGTTCTGCAAGAGCCGAGGGCAGATGCGCGCGTGATATCAGACGTTAATATAGCTATTGCGACGGATACGAAACAATAAAATCATTTTTATGTAGCGTGCATATAAGTTTCGTTTTTGTATTTTAGCGCGCATATCAGTGTCGTTATACCGACGACGGAAAAGGCGTCGCTATTGCAACGAAGGCCTCCAAACGTCGCAATTACGACACTTAGACATTGTGTCGCACTTGTAGTCGTCGCAATAGCGACGTGTTGGGCCATAGTGTCACCAGTGCGACGTCTTCCTCCAAACGTCGCAATGGCGACACTTTTCTAAGTGTCGGTATTACGACACCTTTCTATAAACGTCGATATAGCGACGGTTTCGAGCGGGATGGAAAAAAATTGGGGAAATTTCCGACATTTGGTCAAACAAAGCATCGAACCAGCGTTGAAAGCGTTGGAATTTCCGCCAAATGTAGTAGTGGATTGATAAGAAATTGCCACATCCATGTCCTATCGCCTTAAATGCCATCGACCCACCCGAAACGGGAGCAAGCTGATTGAGGACACGGGCGTAAATTTACGGGAGTGATCTGTTTCGTCATTACGTAAAGGGGAAATCCAAACCTGAAAAGATTAGCACCTACAAGAATTTCATACACAACTCTCCTCCGCAGACAAAACAATCTCGACTCGAAAACACAGGCGGAATTACCGGTTTTCACAATAACAAAATAGGCCGACGTTAGTAGGCTATTTTGGAAAGCGAATTTGGTTTGAATTATGGTTTATCACTGTTTGAAGTCCGGCGGGCTCGACTTAAGAAAAAATTTGTTTGATCCCATCTTATAAAATTTGTGTTGGTTTTCTTTGATAATACACATATTTATAATAAATCATGGGAATACCACACTAAACATGTGGAAAAGTTATATAAATTATTGAGAACAACCATTTTTATGTAAAAATATCCAAATGTGCTTTTGGGAAATAAGAATTCGAGTATTTGGTTCATATTGTTTTAAAGGAAGGAGTGAAGTTGGAGCCTCAAAAGATGCAAGCTATTACAAAATGACCTATTCCTAAGAAAATCAAGGTTCTTAGAAGATTTTTTAGACTTACATGATATTATTGATCATTTTTTAAGAATTATGCATGCATTTCAAGTCCACTCACATATCTCTTGAAGAAAATATCATTTATATGGAATGATGAGGCTACTTTGGCATTTTCTCTTTTAATGGATGCCATGTCTTCTACACCAACATCGGTTGCACCTACTTTTGGTAAAACATTCATAGTAGAGTGTGAGGCACTAGGACAAGGAATTTACTTAACATTAACACAATAAGGGATATCATTGGCTTTTAAAAGCAAGGAATTCAAAGAAAATATTTGGTGAAATCTACGTATGAAAAATAAATGGAAGCAATATTACATGTAATAAAAAATGGGGATAGTATATCATTGGGAGGTACTTTAAAGTCAAGATATACCATGATATCATAAAGTATTTTTTGAAGCTATGATTTTCATTAGAAGATTAACAAAAATGAGGAGAAAAAATGCAAAGTTTTAATTTTGAGATAATCTGCAAAAAGGGTAAGGAAAATTTAGTACATGATGCTCTTTCTAAAATAGAAGAGGCCTTAAATTTATATCCAATTACATTTTATATTCCTAGGTGGCTAGAAGAAGCTTGCCATAATGGAAAAATGACAATAGTACTAAACAAAAACTAAAATTTATAAAGGATGGGATGAACTCTATGGAGCATTGGGAGTGAAAGAGAGATATACTTTTGTGCAAATGTAGAATATTTTTATGCATGCAAGCATATTTGAATAAAAAAATATTAAGGGAGTCCCATGTCTCTCTGATGGTAGGACGCAGGGTTCCTTAAAACATCTCAAAGGATCAAAAATATATTTTTGGAAGGAATGAAGAAAGATATTCAAAATTTTGTAAGAGAAGGTCAGGTTTGCATAATAAATAAAAGAGAGATAGTAAAATCTCTAGGGTTACTTCAACCATTCCACATACATATTCAAAGACCAGAAGATATATCAATAGACTTTATTACAGGGTTACTGAAATATAAAGGTAAGTATTACATTTTTGTGGTCATTTATATAGACAAATTTTGTAGATTTTTTTGTAGAGCTCAAAGTACATAAACAACAAGCCAAGTGGTAGAAGTGTCCGTGAAAGAAATTCATAGTCTTCATGGTTTTCCTAAAGTAATAGTAACAAGAAACTTTTGGAAATAATTATTTAATATGAGTGGAGAAACACCAGCTGCCATGAGTTCTACATATCAAACACAATCAAATGGTCAAACAAAAATAGTTAACAAATGTTTTTAAGGTTATCTACAATGTTACTCTTTAGAAAAGCAATATTAATGGATGAAGTGGGTTCGTCAAGGAAGAATGGTAATATGATACTACCTATCACACATCTACTAAAATTTCCCCATTTAAGGCCCTTTATGGATATCCAACTCCTAGTATCTCATACTTTTTGCAAGATAAGTCCAAAGTATAGGAGACAGAGTCACATATGGAAAATACTAAAGAAAATTTGAAAATTATTATGAAAAACCTTCAAATGACATGAAACATGATAAAACAACAAGGGGAACAACATTGAAGTGAAAGATAATTTGAAGAGGGTAATTGGGTATTTTTTAGATTATAGCATTATAAGCAATCTTCATTCAAGAAAAAGAAGAATAAAGAATTAGCTCAAAAATGTTATGGCCCTAAATAATTATTCATAGGATTGCACAAGTGGTATAGAAGTTATATTTTCCTTCTTCTTGCATTCATAAGTTTTTTCATGTATCTTGCCTAAAAAAGGTTTTGGGAAAAAATATGCCAATGTAAATAGAACTTCCAAAATTAGATGAAGAATGAAAGTTGATTCTTGAACCACAAAAAGTTATAGATAAACATTTTGTATCTCTTTGACATATAACTATTATGAAGTACCTAATCAAGTGGAAGAATATTCCGCTAGAAGAAGGTACATGGTAAAATGATCAATTCGTGATGAAATACCCACGGCTAAAGGGTTCGTTTGAAGTTTTGACAAAGGTTTTGTTATATGTTTTATATAACGCGCGACATAATAGTTTTATTGTTTGTTAAGGTCCCACACAATGATCAAATTTGAAGGGCAGGTCCGAATTTCAATTAGAAGGGCATATATCTATGTCGCCCTTCCATAATGAAAAGCTTTAAAAAAAAAACTTTTCAATTGACCACAATAAATTATTTTTTACATTTCATTTTCAGAAAGACAAAACCATCAATCTTTATATTAATAAAAGATTGTTACATATACAACAATGAAGAAGGCTCCATCTTTCATTGCTTAAATATATCATTGGCAATGTCAACATAAGTCTTGAAGACACTATTATAAGAGTTTGGATACATACCACCGGGATATAGGAGATTCTTATGTGTCAGATTGTGTAATGCAATTTTGACTTTGTCTCACAAGGAGCAGCAGCATGGAGGTATGGATTTTTCTTATAGAACTTTTTTATTATTATTTGAAACGTTGTTTATAGATATGAATACAACAATGAAATTATGAGCATGGTGGACAATTAGTCAAGCTCATGATGCCAAACCATGACGATGTAAGTTTGGAATTTAACATTTTTACATGTTAAAGACAAATAGTCAAAATCACTGACAACTTAGTATGCCATAATTAATAATCATTCCTTGTTCACTTTTTTTAATAGGTTTATGTCACACGATGATCTCTCTTCTCTGGCATTTACTTGTATTGAAGATCACTATTCTAGGAATAAGGAGTTATTTTCTCCAAAAATAACCCTAGCCAAATATTGACAATGCATCAAGGATATCTTTCTATGCTTCATAAGTACATATGTTCTACTTCTAAATCATGTCTTGGAAGTGGTTGTTTTGCTGGAAATTATTCAACAGTTGGTTTCATACCAAAGTCTTTTTCACATTTTCAGCATCCAATACATGAAAAAGATAATGGTTTAAAACAACATAAATATTTGAAATTTTGCAAGAATTGTCTGGCACACTTTGAATATGAATTTTGAAGTCAAGTGCATGATGCTGTATAGGATCAAGTGTCATTTTGAATACCAATTGTTTCACAAGAAACTTCTCAACATGATACCCTGCAGTAAGGATTAAATGACAATATTGCATCAACTATTTCCATAATAAAAGTGCACCTCGGCCATAAGACTAAACAACTACAAATGTTGTAGATCTAACAAGACCACACAATCAAATGTATTCCACAAGGCCAATATTGTATGAAAAATGAAAAGGAGTTTGCAACGAAAAATACCTTAGGCAACTAATTCAATTAGATACACCAAACCATCAGCAAAAAGGAAAACCAGCCTACTCAAAAGGCAAGCGTTTACCTCCTTTGACAAAAATTTGAGTTCCGAAACAAGGGCCTTTATTGTCTTGTCAATGTCCCTAGTAATTTGAATGGGGTTTGCACCTGCTGCAACAACCTAAACAAAAAGGTTTCATTTCAAATTATTTTCCACAAATTTAAGATACAACCATTGTCAGTTTTATATTTCCTAACAAGCTCATAAATTTTGACAAAAGAACCAAAAATTTTTAATACCTGATAGCAATTTTTTCACTAAAAAACTATCTTAGACTCAATAAGCCCAACTCAAAAATAAAAAACTAAACACCATAAGACCCTACAAAAATGAATATATGATCTTAATCTAGTACTATCGACAAAAAGTTACCTTTACACCCTCACTTATTAAACCCTGTGCTGTTGAATTTTAACTTCAACTGCTACAGCAGAAGGACGGATGCAGCAACAACATTTTTTTTTGGAGGTTGCTTGCATGCCATCCAGAAATTTAATTCAACATTTAAAATTCCTGCAAGTTTTTTTTGTAGACGGCCGCAACCATATTTCTGTATAGGATTGTATTTAAACACAACAACCAGCATTAACGCAATTCACCAACCAGAAATTTACCTGACAGTTTTGTAAATTCAAAAGGAGGACACGTGGAGCATTAATATTGGATCGCATGAAATTGAAGGGAATCTGAAAACCTGAAAACCGGACCTGAATTTTTTATAAGGCACATTGGATTGAGAATTCACGTTACAAATTAGGCAGACATCAACATCCCATTTTGGAACGCGAATTTGGTTTGAAATTCAATCTATTCAGACTTTTGAAGTCTGACGGAAAGGGTTCTTTAATGTTTTGATAATTTAATTTTATGTATGCTTTAATATATACATATGTTTTAAACATATGTTATATATATATCATATGTGAAATGAAAGGTGGGCCATAGAATTTAGTTTTAATTTTATTTTTTTAAAAGAGGGTTTATTATAATATGTTTTATATGTTACGGCATATAAAAATAAAAAGGTCGAAAAAGCTTGGTAGTTTTTTTTATAGACAGTACGTAAATTTTTTATTACACAGCAGTGTGTAAAAAGTGAAAGACCGAGTGTAACTTTTTAAGTGTGTATGCACAGCAGTGCGAAAGTGAAAAACACAGTAGAGTGTTTTAGAGACAGAGTATGTTTGTTTTGAACAGACAGTGAGTTGGTTTTATGCACTGCGTTTTGTAGCAATCATAATTTTGTAATCCCTCTCAGTGAGGAAGTAGTGTAATAGTTTTTTTTGAGTTATTGAAGGGAATAGAAGTTTTTTTTCAAAGTATTGAAACTCTGTCTCCTGTCAAAGAAATTTTTATTTTCTCTGTGTTAAAAGAAGGGAGATTTATTCTCCATTCATTGTTCTGGAATTTTTCAATATTCCAACATGTGCAAGAACAACATATGTTGTGGTTCCATCCCCAGCTAAATCATTTGTCTTTGCCACAGCTTGCCTTACCAACTTGGCCCCAATATTTTCAACTGGGTCCTCTAATTCAACCAATAAAAGGCCAAAACCATAGCATTGAGATACATTTCATTACACTGTCAATAACAATAAAATTTGACTCAGCCATAACCCTTTCCTTTTATTGTTGTGAAAATATTTATGCATTACTCTAATGTGGCTATTCCATAGGCCAAGTATACCACTGGGTAACAAATATGTTTCCTTTCACCTTTGAGTTTTCAAATTATGCCTACCAAATCTAAGACATTTAAGAGGGGGAACTAATACAATGTTAAAAAGAAAACCAGAGCACACATCTACAAATTACCTCCTTAGCTACTATCACACCATCATTAACTATTTTCGGAGAACCATGCTTGCTCTCCAAGACAACATTTTTCCCCTCGCCCCAAGGGTGACTCCAACAAGATCAGCAAGTTTGTTCACACCGCCTGCAAGACAAATTGACAATGCTTTCAGTAAGTGTGCAATTGAATGCCAGACTATATGCCAAAACAACCCTCCATGAAAAATTAAAATAACACATTAAAATTGAATATAAGTGGACAAGGAAAGATCCACCGCAGTGAAGTTTCACGTGCAAGTGACCTTCCTTTAAACATATTTTTTTCTCTGACCTGCAATTTTTTTGTCACTGAGCCATCCTTGTTGAAGTAAAACTCCTTTTCCATAGCTCTTGTATTAACTACCTTCTCTCTGTCGCGTAATCTCAGAGTCCCTCTTATACTTGAGCGATTAAAGGAAATGGGTGAAAAAACTGAAAGAGAAGACAATTGTCTGCCATAATTATCAAACATTGCACCCAACTTCTTCCCCTTTCCATTGTTACTCAATGAGGTAGATGTGGCAATTGTTGTCATACTGCCCAAAGCAGAGGCCATCTTCTCTTATCCTGAATATAGAATTACAAGATCTTCATATTAGTATGAACCTTAAAAACATGACTCCCATTGCTAAAAACCACTTTTAAGTTGTAACAGGAAAACTAAACAACTATCGCAACTTTTGGCAACTTCTGGAGCATTAAGAGAGAAACAACCAAAGAGAAATACAACCACAATCCTCATTTTAATGAGACCAGATTATATATTTGCATTAAGATAATAGAAAGAAATCACGACTATATTAAGGCCAGCACAAAACAATCTTTAACCAGTGTCTCTCGCGGCCTTCAGGTTGCCATGCTAGAGGTTGCATATTTTTAGTTTAAATTCTTGACCTCTCGTGCCCATCTATGAATGCATACAATGGGATATATACATCAAATGCTCCTTTATATCCCCAAAACAAATTTCACTACAAGAGCACCACAAGCCAGGTAACCATAGTTAAGAAGAAAAGAGATCTCAACGCCTTAGAAATGAGCCACTTCGAGGGGGCAACCTCCAATACATTACATAAATGAACAATTCTTGGATGATACAAATGACAAAACCTCCTTTCTATATATAGGAGTCCATGGGGCCACAATGTAATCCTAGCCGACCTAGCAATAATAATGTAAGGGCACAATAATAACAATATGGGGGTTACATGGTTACAAAAATAACAATAAAGGGGTTACATTAACAACAATAACGGACTACACTAGAAATATAGGGACCTAACACACCAAAACATTGATGGATCAATTCACACCATCCTACCCACTAGAAACTAGAAAAGGAACCCGAGAAAACTTTCCCGAAATATCTCAAGATGACTATATGGGTGGTTCTCAGAATCAACCAACCATTCAAACAACATGCTCATCAATCCAACCATGAGTATTATGTGACGATATTCAACAAAAAATCGAATCATATTTCGAAGCTATGTTAGAGAAACCCTAAACTCACCGAAATAGGTGAAATGTGGCACCACTTAGAGATTGACATGTGCCAATTGGTACAAGTGGTAGACAATTGGCATGCTCAAACAACGAGGTGATGCAGGAATGACACGAGGGAGAAAATATCAGAAAAGCCCCAAATATGGAGAACTAAAGCTCATCACCAACCCGAGATTGACAAATTTACATGATGTAACCTATGAAATCGTAAATGGAGAAATCATAGTAACAATAAAGTAACCTATGTAATAATAAATTTGGATTCATCCTGGGAGTGGTAATGGGAGAAATCATAGTGAACAACAGGAAACATGCAGAGTTGCTTACAATCAAATAGATGAGAAAACACATACAAAAAACCTAGATAATAATCATGAACAAGCTTAATATTGAATTATGAACTGTAAAGGAACTTACAAAATGTGACATTATGAACTTGGTCAAGCGCACAAGCAAAAATATCCTGGACATGACCCTGGTTGACAAGTTGTATTGCTCATGATGCAAGAGGATTTGTACCTGCACTGCTAAGTCAATCAAAATCCATCATTATCTATACAATAAATACAAGTAATTGATGTAGTATTTTTTACTCTAAGATGCATTCTTATGATAATGTTAGAACATATGTTGAAAATGTCAAAACATACCTCAATAAGCTCCTCTTCGTTTCAAGAACAATTTATTGAGTCGCATGAACTTGGAACAAGCCTCCCACGATCTGAAAGAGTAGCAACTAAGTCAACAGTGACTTTTTTGTTGCTACGCTGGATCAAGGGAGGTTTGCTCCAAGATTAAATCGCTCCAATAAATTATTCTCTACTAAACAGGGCCAACCACGTGAAGGTGGAAGCTCTTATGGCCCCTCTCCCCCCCCTCACATCACTCTCAATTACCCAATACCCAATCTATATTTCATTTTTTACTTTCATGAGCATAAAAAAAAATATTCAATAACTAATAAAAAAATAATTCAACAAAAAGTACGCAAGGAAACATTGCAATTAATGCTTGACATAAAAATAGTATGATAAATGAGTTTTTTATATAACGCAAAAAAACGTTCCAAGTATGGTAATGTTTGTCTTATAATAATACAATATTTTACATTGTCAAATTTTCTTTTTCTTCTTCCTATTTTTAAAGCTCTTAATTACATCATCAATATCATCGTGCTCTGCTCCTGTTTCGTGCCTTTCAACCCGCACTGCTGACCTAGTTGCGTATTCACGATGTCTGGGCTCATCCAGTGACGGGGCATCGCCTACAAAAACAGATAATATTAAATTTTAATTGTCAGTTTTTAAATATCATTGAACTAGTTCGGTAATATTAATAAAAAAAATTGCAATGATATTATTTACCTGGTGCACCAGTTGTCGGCGCTGACCTAGTTGCGTAGTCACGATGTCTGGTCTCATCCAGTGACGGGGCATCGCCTACAAAAACAGATAATATTAAATTTTAATTGTCAGTTTTTAAATATCATTGAACTAGTTCGGTAATATTAATAAAAAAAAAAATTCAATGAGATTATTTACCTGGTGCACCAGTTGTCGCCGCTGACCTAGTTGCGTAGTCACGATGTCTGGTCTCATCCAGTGACGGGGCATCGCCTACAAAAACAGATAATATTAAATTTTAATCGTCAGTTTTTAAATATCATTGAACTAGTTCGGTAATATTAATAAAAAAAATTGCAATGAGATTATTTACCTGGTGCACCAGTTGTCGCCATTGGGACTGTTGCCCTGTCTTCCTCTCTGGTGGTAAGATCCTCAAGGGAAACATTCTTTGTCATTTAAACAAAAAAATTTATAAGGACAACCATCAAGGTATAATTAGAAAAAATTATAAGTGGAAATTAATTACCGTCACGGCCCTCACTGATAGTAGCATTGTCGCCCTGGTCCCCACTACAATGATCAGGTTGCACGTGAGGATCATCTACATCTGGCTCTAAAACTGGGTTATTTGCCTCGTCGGTAGTGTTGCTCCCCTGATTTAAACAAAGTTTTTAGACATTAAATTTATGGACGAAAACAAACATATTGAAAGGTTAATGTTTTACCTTATCAGGCATTCTCGATCTTGGGACCTGCCCCAAGCTTCTGCGACGTTCAACTACGGCTTGATAGCCGAAATGGAAAGCGATATTTTTATCTTCCTCTGTAGTTTCTATTCCGAAGTCATCACCCTACATTACATATGATTGTGTATTTTTAATCATATTTGATAGGATTAAAAAAAATTTGGAAGGCGATACAATTAATTATAAGATGTTTAGCTACTTAATTACAATTCTTGCAGCTAATTTCAAGTAGCCGCCCTGGCCTAGCTTGTGATGGCCCTTTTTTTCAATCCTAGCTTTGGTTGCCTTTGAGGTGTCAGGAAACCTAGCATCAAAATATTGAAGTCATATATGACGTAGCACACTTTTATTTTAGACATAAAGAAAATTAAAGCTATTGAATTAAAGTTGTAATTTACCTTGCGGGTCCAGTTGGCATTTTTCCTTCTTTCTTTGCCCTTTTCTCTTTTCTGTCATGGATGAGTGCTCTCCACTCACTCTCTGGAACTGTGAGAGGACGCTCATATCTAGGGTTAAATTGCAATTACGTCCTATAGGTGTCCCTGGTATATTTCAAATATTTGCCGGCTACCCGAGCCACCGCTGTTCTGTCAAATGTGCCGACCCCAAAAAGGGCTTCTAGATAATCTAGAAGTTCTTTTTTTAGGTTGGAATTCTGGGAATTCCACCCTATGCGTATGGTTGGGCCAAAAATTACCAACGCATGGCTCTCCAAAAACCTGTAGAACTCATTGTTTCCTACACATAAAAAAAAAGATATTATCATTAATTTAAAAATAAAAATCATGATAAATATGTTTTAGATAAAGTACATGAAATAGTTAAAATATTAAAATTTACTTGGGAGTTGTACATGCTTTATAGGGACACCCTCATCGTTCACCAACAATGTGCCATTAATGGTCCCTGTGGAGCTGACACATGTAGCTCCAGGAAACGCAATAATGTAGCTGGCCATATCAGCCTCATCATTGCCAACACGTTCAGCAGTTGGCTGGGTGTCAGCTTGGGCAGGGTGTGTTTCTTGGCTAGCACCTAAAGGAGTAGAAGGTGTACGAGAGGGTTGTTGGACAATCTCTTGCCCTTGTGTCCCACTACCACCAACACCGGGTTCAGCAAGTGCCAGAAAACACTACATACAAAAGAAATTTTTGTTAGTTTAGTCAATGTAAAAATTAAAAATCAAACTATCACAATTCATCTCATGCAGAACAAAAAAAATATCCTTTTGACTTTTTATTATTACCTAATATCTTTCTAGCTGCCTCATAAGATGTTGTATCCTCTCTTTTGTTTCAGTTGTTTGAGGCGCGTCTATCAAAGCATTAAATTCTGACCTTGCATCTCGTGCCTTTTTTTGCAACAAGAACACTGGAGATAGGGATGAAGAAAGCTCTTCCTCAAAGAGGGAATCATCAAGCGTACCATGGCTAGGTGTCTACATATTTGAACAAAATTAATATTATTTCAATTATGTAAATAACTAAAATACCTGAAGATAGAGCAATGCTGGCACTTTACATGTTCTTCCGCTGGCCTCTTTCCACGATAATCTCGTCTCGGGGTTGTTCCTGCACCGCTCTGATCAGTCCACCACATTGCAATAAAATTATAAATGTAAAAACTTGAAAACAATATCTAACTTGAAAACACAAAATGAAAACTGAAATAATTTCTAATAAGACACCGGACGACAGAGTTAGAGTTTCAAATATACCTTGCATTGAATTCAGTCCTGGAAACATGTCATTGCACATTAAGGCACCCAAACAAGAGATGAGTTGACAATGAAGACCTTATTGAATATATTGTTGGAGCAACTTCTAGTAAACTTGTTGTGAAGACCTTGAGGACATTTTTGGAGCAACATTGTTGAAGTTGATGGTATAGCATTGTTGGAGATGATCTTGAAGGGCCTTGAAGTGAAGCTTTTGGAGCAACTATTGAAAAATCCTTAGAGCATTTAAGTAAGGCACTTTATATCTTCCATCACCTTTTCCTTTCAATATCCTTTAAACGATTTTGTTGATATTTAATGTTTGAAATCACATTATAATTCCTTGATTATATGTGTTTCGGGACTTTCCCTTTGAAATTACCCAAAAATACCCTGGCAATTTTATCTTCAGGATGCATGTCTGACCCTATTGTTCAATATTTTGATTGATAGTAGTAAACATAGAGAGTTAGGGGGCTCTTGACTTGGTTTGGTTGGGCCATTAGATCCCTAAAATATACTAGGGAGAACCCCCCTTGAGTTGGAGGAGAGCTAGCTCGAAGTGAAAAGAGGTTGGTGAGGTGACAATGGGGCTATTGAATTACACATGGTATCACACTTTAGCTTTAGGACTTTATCTTGAGAAGTGCGAGATTTTTCTATATCAATTCTCAAATTGTTTACAACACTATTGTTAAGAAATAATAAGAAGTGATGTTGACGGGTTTTTGGGTATAAGAAACAATACCATTTAAAAACTAGGGTTCTCAGTCCTTGGCATTCCTTCACCTGGGCCTAGGGGCACACTAGAATAATTTCACACTAAACCATGCAAACTTAAAAGTAACTTAACAAATCCATAAAGTAATAATAATCATAATTCCTAATTTCCTATTGTACGATATGATGCAAATTATTCAAACATGAAGCAATGAAGACATGCAATGTCCGAATTTCAAGATTGATGAACTAATACAAGAAGTTAGAAACTACAACTTTGATTCAATACTCTGTGTCCTAACTCCAGGAAGGAATCTAGTTTGTAGTACATAACATGCATCGTGTATTATCAATTCTTAATTGAAAACAACTAAAGGTCATCTACCTCATCAATTCCTTCCCATTTTGTGTTTTTATGTTATATTCCTTATAAAAGTGTCAAATTTCTCTCAAAGTAAGCAACCACTGAATAAAAATAAAAATAGTTGAGATATGATTGAGAAATGGTCATTTATTTCTTGAAAGGATCTTCACAATTTCTTTGGTTGTTTTTCATCTCAAGAAACAAGAAATGACCTAAGAAACTATCGTGATGTAATATAAGAAACAACACGGTGCAATGGCCAATTTCAAAGCCAAATGATGTCCATTGAGGACATGGCCTTTATTTGGTTCCTGTTTCATAGGAGTTTCGGGTAGAAATGGAACTTTGTTGTACCATTTCCAGTAGTAAAAAGGGAAAACCTTCTTTTTCCATGGGAAATAATTTACCTTTCCTTTTTCAAGATAATCTAAATCACAAAAATATGAACTATACTGGGAATACCCTACACAAGTGATGCACACATGTACATTTGAACACTAATATATTTTTGTAGTTGAAATGCAATGCTTGTTTTCATTTAAATGTAGGTTTTTAAAGCAGGGAGAAATAATGGCTGCCAAATTAATAAGCGTTTCTTTGGGAAAAATTTAAATCTTGTATTGGGTGATGAAGATAATAGAGGGTATTGAATCTTGATTCTTGAAATCTAGAGAGAACCCTACAACCTAACACAATCTAATGGAATTGACCAAAAAAACCCAAATAGAGTCAACCCTACTATAGGAGGAAGGGCCTGCAGTAAGAACTTACCATTTTGCAAGAGCTGAGGGCGAATGCTGTTCTGCAAGAGCTGAGGGCGAACGCTGAGGGCGAATGCCGAGGGAAAATGCTGTTCTGCAAGAGCTGAGTGAGAATGTCAAGCTCGCAAGAGCCGAGGAATGTCGTTCCGCAAGAGTCAGGCGACCGCCGAGGGCGACGTCGTTCGCAAGACTGAGGGCGAATGTTGTTCTGCAAGAGCTGAGGGCGAATGCTGAGGGCGAATGTTGTTCTGCAAGAGCGGAGGGCGAATGCGCGCGTGATATCAGATGTTAATGTAGCACACATGTACATTTGAACACTAATAGATTTTTGTAGTTGAAATGCAATTCTTGTTTTCATTTAAATGTAGGGTTTTTAAAGCAGGGAGAAATAATGGCTGCCAAATTAATAAGCGTTTCTTTGGGAAAAATTTAATCTTGTATTGGGTGATGAAGATAATAGAGGGTATTGAATCTTGATTCTTGACATCTAGAGAGAACCCTACAGCCTAACACAATCCAATGGAATTGACCAAAAAACCCAAATAGAGTCAACCCTACTATAGGAGGAAGGGCCTGCAGTAAGAACTTACCATTTTGCAAGAGCTGAGGGCGAATGCTGTTCTGCAAGAGCTGAGGGCGAACGTTGAGGGCGAATGCTGAGGGAAAATGCTGTTCTGCAAGAGCTGAGGGCGAATGCTGTTCTGCAAGAGCGGAGGGTGAATGCGCGCGTGATATCAGACGTTAATGTAGCTATTGCGACGGATACGAAACAATAAAATAATTTTTATGTAGCGCGCATATAAGTTTCGAATTTTTATGTAGCGTGCATATAAGTTTCGTATTTTTATGTAGCGCGCATATAAGTGTCATTATACCGACGGCGGAAAAAGCGTCGCTATTGCGACAAGTGCCTCCAAACGTCGCAATGGCGACACCTAGACATTGTGTCGCACTTGCGACGATTGGAGTCATCTCAATAGCGACGCTTTGGGCCATGGTGTTGCAATTGCAACGTCTTCCTCCAAACGTCGCAATTGCGACACTTTTCTATAAACGTTGGTATAGCGACGGTTTCGGGCGAGATGGAAAAAATTTGGGGAAATTTCCGACATTTGGTCAAAAGCGTTGGAACAAAGTGTCGGAATTTCCGCCAAATTTCGTAGTGATTTATACATTATAGTAGCCAAATAAAAAAGTATATATGAAAAAAATCATGGTAGCTTAGTTAAACAAGCCTCCCAAGCCATAATAGTCCAAAATCATGCAAAAAGAGGGGCTGCAACCATGAATAGAAGATGGAATACCCTGACAGCGTTATTTTATTACTTCTGCAATAGCAGTAGATTGTACATCAAATCTAGAGCTTCTATGTGCATAAAAGGTTAGATCTATATCAGATCCATGCACTATACAAGCTCATCAAATGAACCCCCTTGGGGTTTTCAGCAAAACACCAATTACAAAGTGTAGATCTAAGATCTAAGTCTATAGATCTATTGAAAATTATAGATCTGGAAAGTGTGTCTGATCTAATGTATGCAAGAGAATAGCCTCCTCCAATAGATCTCCAAAGTGAAGGGCAGATCCCCAACACTCAGAAAATCACCTCTCCAATGGTGTGTTGAACCACCCTGCAACTGCACCTTCAGAAATTACGCAGATCTGGATATATACTGCACTCTAGGGATTAAAATGTAGTTGGCCTTATGCCAAGATCTGGAAATGGTGCTCAATGCCTTCAATACTAGCCTCCCAATGGAGTGTAATCCTCCTCCATTGAAAAGAAGCACTGAGATGGCCTAGATCTAGAGACCTAGTTTCCACTTGTTGCAGCTTACTGAAACAACCAAACCCTCAATAGGATTTATGCTTTAAAATAAAGGTGAAGCTTGGCATTAAGCCAGATAGTGGACAATATGGTGAAAGACTCCTCCAAGAGCTCCTCAATGGAAGAGGTGGGATTTCCGATCAGGAACACCCAATGCTAAACAACATTCAATCTCAGCTAAACAGCCAGAGAAAGGTATATGTCTAAACATACCATATATTTAGAAAATCATAATCATAAGCTAACCCCCATATGGTTGTCATCATATTCCTTATAAACAATGTGAGCCTTCTCACCTTGGGTCCCACTCATTAGGGTTTCCTTCATCATGCAGTTAATCTTCCTCCAAAACTGCGTTGTCCCATCATCAATGCCACTCCTCCATAACAGTGTTGTTTGATTTGGTCAACCTTGACTTGATCTCCATGCAATGCCTTCTTCCATACTCAAGGTGGCTTATTCTAACTATCTAAATTGATACAACTGGGGTATCTTTATTAATGATCCACTCCCTCCATACTAGCTTTGTTGACTTAGTCAAACTTGACCTTGTCCACATGCATTAGCCCTTGTTCACACATGAAGGTACTTTATCCAACTACGAATATGATCCCTTTTCACATTAATAGGGATTTTATGTCTACTAAAGAGATTTATGGGCCTCCCTACCCATCTTATTCCTCTATCTAAGAACAAAATCAAAATTTAATATTCCAATTAGCTGCATGCTAATTTAGGAATATTACATATTGCTTCCTTTTTGGAGAATAGTTTTTGAAGTTGACAATAAGGAAGCCTCAAAAAATTGAGAGAACTATTGATGCAAAGGACCTGAGTCTCTGATATAGCAGATGGGGGATGATAGGTTAACATAGGCATGATGGCGAGAAATGGCTGAAAATTGATGATGGGAGTTCAGTGGCCCAAGGTCGGAGTTTGTAAAAGTGATTTGGAGGAAGTCATAATGATTTCTGATGAGGAAAGCCCTAGAGTTGGTAGGACATCTAGGGTGGGTATATGTTTGTTATGAATGTCATGGTGGCTTTGTGTGAGAGGTGTGAAGCTTCGACCAAGGGCGATTAGGGACTGCTACCAGGGGAGAAAAGTGGATGGATGGGTGGGGGATGTTCTCCTAAAATTTTTTTGTACACTTTCCAAAAGAATATAAAATGTGTTTGGATTGTACAAAAATGAATACGAGTACCCCAAAAACATGAAAATGATCGATCATTGATGATGTGAGGAAGGTGTTTTTGCTGAGGGTGGGGGCCCCATTTGTTAGTCTCGGTGCAGGAGTGGTGAAGCGGATGGAAAATATCACAGATGGGCTATGCTGATGGAGGTATGGTAGGCCAAATGCGAGATGCGGTGCGTGTTCAATCTGCTTGCGAAAATGATAGTCCGGGAAAGGGGATTTATCATGATATGGTAAAACTTGACTTGATGTATGATGGATGGATGAACATGAAGTGCTTCCCGGACTGGGGTGTTATGGCCATGGCGTCATATTTTTTGATGCATGGTCTACTTGAATGATGGACACAATGGAGGGGGAGGCTCTACCGATCGACGAGAATGTTTATCATGTGCAACGTGGGGAGATGATAAACATGGTCAGGTGTGTTATCACTAATTTTTTTTTTTTTTCAAAACATGGTATGTCAACTCTATTTTGATCATGGTCTAAATAGTTTTGAAAGTAATTTTAGCATGGTTAAGGGTATTTCATAGTTTTAGAGGTTTAATGGTCACCATCAAAATTCAAATAAGGTCTTTATAGGTCCATTCCATAGTAAAAAAGTTCTCATTTTTCATTTAAGGTTCATCTAAGTAAGTTTTGGGTCGATTTTCTGCAATTAGCCACAAATCCACAATTTCGTAGCGTAGTTAGTTCAAAAAATGAGTTTTGCGCCACGAAAGCGCTGCTACTTTCATAGCGCAAAGTGAAAAAATTACACTGTGAGCGCTACGAAAGCACAATTTCTTAGCTTTCGTGTCAAATATGTTGGGATTTGTCAGTTTCAGTTGGGGAATGACATGATAGGGGTATGGTGAGTCAGTTAGTTACCAGATTCGATGTACTTACCTGTCCTTCAGTCATCATAATCATGATAGGATATCAATCAAACATCATTTGGTCATGAGGTGACATCTCTAATTAAATTTTTTTGCCTAATTGAGTCATCTCTATTTCATTTACCTTCACATATGTTCACCAAGCTCTAAAGTAGTAAGGATAAACTTGTGGTTGTTCTTTTCAAAGAAAACTCTCACCATTATCAAGCGAGGTTGTTCATCATATCAAGCGAGGCTGTTCATCAAATCAAGAGAGGTTGTTTTACAGGTTTAGAGAAGCTAACAAGTTTTCTTTACAAGAAACATGGCAGAGGAGAAGAAGGTCCACAGAGGGGGACATTGTCTAAGATACGAGCCTGAGAATGTAAATGTTGTTATGGAGGATCAAATGGTAATGGAGGCTTTTAGCAAAGCTGGCTGTCTCAAATTTTGTGAAAAGCTGTAAGGTTTCCACACTCAGGTGTCCAAAGAGTTTGCTCTACATTTGAGTGGAACCACTACCAAAGTTGGAATGATAAATATGCCAATGACACCTGAGATCATAACTGCTGTGACAGAGATACCAAGGGGACATCAATCTTGGTTTAAATATTTTAGGTTTGACATGGAGCCATGCAAGGAGTTTATGAAACCTGAATATGTAGACATGGACTTGAACAATGCAATACCCAGAAGTTGTATCAAGGACAACTATGCAAAGCTGCTATTCAAATTCCAAATATATTTCACATGTGAAGGCAAGTACCATAAAGTCTACACTTATCATTTCAAACTGTTGTTGCATTTCACAGGAATGATATCATTAGATTTACCACTTTACTTGCATAGAAGCCTTGCCAAAATGGTTGACAAAGTCCAAGCTAAATCTGATGGCTGTGAAACATCTTTGTTTCATCACGGTTTGATTAAGTTACTGGTCTTAAATGAGCTTCAGAAAATAAATAGATATTGTTCTTCCTTTTTATTTATGATTGGATTTGAAATGGAAGCCCTAACACCATCTAGAAACCCTAAGATCAAGGGGAATCCTTCACCACCAGTAGCAGAATCCAGTCAGCCAGTGGTTACTAAAGAAAATAGGTTTGTGAAGTTGAAACCAAGGAAACAGGTTGAAGATAGAACTGAGAAAGCATCAATGCTTGTTGCAAAAACCCCATCATCTGCAAAACAGAAAGTATAAAGGGTCAAAGAAATAGAACAAAAACAGGTGGCCAGTAAGCAGGAGAACCAGAGAAAGACAAGAAGTCAAGTATCATCATCAAAGGGAAAATCAGGGGTTTCAGTGATAGAGGAAAACCCAATGATGAAAGGAAACTTGGATGATATACTACATGAAATTGATATAGAAGAATCACCCATTGTGCAGGCATATTTCATTGAAGTGAATGAACCCAAACAGAGAAAAATGAAATCAACAAAGAAATTGGAATTTGAAGGTGAGAATGCAGCTTTTGTTTTTAAAGCTAGGAAACCTTTAACCAGGCATGAAAAGGAACTCCAAGAAGGGAGTAAATATATCCAAGTAAATATTGAAGTAGCCAAAGTCCCTGAAGAGGTGGTTGATCTCTCATCACCTATAGTGGAGCATGCAGCTAGGAAGATAGAGAAGGAAAAGGAACACATGTCAGAGTGTCAAATGATGGAAGAAAGGTTGAAGTTAGAAAATCAAGAAATGGAAATGATGATAAATAGGGCAAGAAAGCACAACATTGAAAAGACAGAATTCAAGAGGATGAAGGCTGTTTTGGAAGGTCAAACAGTTGCTAGGTTAGAGATCCCAAGAAGTGCACAACAATTCTTTACATGGATAGTTCCTGCCATTAAAGAAGAAAAATTTGTTAGAGTGATCAACACCCATTTGAGAGCCAGTAATAGAAATCTAAGAGTTCAAGTGGAAGATTTGGAGCTACAATTAAAACAGTCTCAAGATGAACTAAAGAGGAGAGGTACAAAATGACAATTTCAAAGCAAACTCAAAATGGAAAATGAGGATTAAATTTTGTGAAGGTTATGTTTTTAGTCCAAATAACTAATGGTTTTGATGAAGCCAATGATTTTATGAAGCTGTGGCACCTTTTTGTTTTAAATTTTGTGAAAATATGGTTAAAACTTCTTACACAACAGTTTCATAGCCCCTGTAGTGCAAAAAGGGTGAAATGCGCTACAAAACTGCTGTAGCAGCTTTTTCACCCTTTTCCTTATCAAAATTTGGAGGGAAAACCATGAATTTTGACTTGAAATTTCTAAGGAAGATATGTCAAGTGAGTATCAAAGCAAACCTGAAGGAAAGGAATATAAATTTTCAAGGAAAATGGGTAAAAATACTGCGCTACGAAACTGTGCTGCTTTCGTAGCGCAAGTCTGTTTTCACTGTTTTGAGAAGTTTGAAGTGGTTTTTCACAGCTGGCATGAAGGAATTACTTGGAAAATATGCTATCATGTTCCTGACATCAATTATCCTCAAATTTATTGGTTAGAAGTGGTCAAAATATCTCAAGAAACTAAAAGAATCCTAAGCCTAAAAACAAGGGAGCAGTTTCCTAAATTGCAGGAGATCAACATCATCAGCATTATGGTCATAACAAGTTGGAATTCATCATCAGGATTTGACTTAATGGAAATATAGGTGGAAAATGATATAATTATGTTTAGATAAAGCTGTTTTTAGTGGAATCAAAAGAGTTTTAATTCTATTTTTAATAGGGACTCTATATCAGTTTTACAGTCGTGTTTGTAATAAATACCATGTTTTATGGTTAGAATAGGTGTCAAAGCATAGGAATTCGATGTATATAGTTTTGGATAATCTTATATTATGATGTAAATGATCTATTAAAGATCAAGGAGTCGAAATAGAAAGGGTTGGACATTTTTTAGCAAAAAGACTCTGTTTTATGTAAGTGACTGTTTTTAGCCTAATACAAAATTTCCACTTAGACAACTCAAGATTCATAAGGAGTTCTTGTATGTCCTTGTTCTGATGGCATCTTTTCAATATTATGTTGCAGTGGTGTTTGCTTATGTTACTCAGAATTCATCAATGATGCTCTGACTTCCTTCATAGACAAATTGACTGTTTGTTTCACTATTCTACATGTTTATTCCTTGACTTGAACTTTGATATGCCTTGAATTCCATGCTAGGTAGATTATTTTGGTTTTTATGAAACTATTATGACTCCATAAGCCCAATATATACTTGCTAATGTGATTTAAAACTAGTTTATATCATTTATCTGTTTTTATCCCATATAGAGTTAGCCATCTACATATTTATCAAAAATCATAAACCCTTGAGAGATCCCTCTCAGGTTGAGGAGGCTAAGCCTCAACCAAAATATTGGTTTGAAATAGTTGCACAAGATTGGTTTGATGAGCAGCCTATCAAGTCTGATTTTGTGATAACAAGGTTTTTGGAACCTATGGTTGATTCTTGTGGAGAAATGATGTTAGGATATGCAAAGCTTCTCTAAGACTATATCATGCTAAGGGCAGAATGATACCTGCTCTGGAACCTTCAGTGACTGGGGAAACATGTGGTTTGTCGTATTGTGTAACACCTGTAACCAATATCCCATGTGAAAGCATATTTTTCATTCAAATATATTTACAAATGTGTTGAATGAAAAAATGATAAGAGAAGGCATACTTGTCGGAACTGAAAAAATTATTTTTTCGAAGGCGTGAATGTGTGAACCCTCCTTTGGGCGTTATGAGGTGCTGATCACTATGCTCCTTGTGGTTTCGTGATCAGATGCTCTGAGCTCTATTTTTCCCTTGGGAGTTGTTACTTGGATCCTAGTTTTGATTTCGGTTGGGGTTGCCCCTAGACTGATATTGCAGGGGGCATTGCTGGTCACTTCCCCCTGTCTAGAGTCCCTTTTGTTTGTTCTTTGGTTTCTTTTTGCAGCATTTGGAGGATTGTCATAATTCTCCTAGTTGTATGGTTGCTGATGAGTCTAGGTTGCACTAGATTTACCAGTGCATTACATTGTGGCGGTGGTCCATTCTGCACGAGCAATGGGGGATATTGGTTCCCTTGTCCCTGATTGGTATATGAATGTTGGGGTGAATTTCATGATAGCCAGGTTTTGATACATTCTTATTAGAATCGTATGAGTATCCTGGGTACTGATTACTGCTGCCTAGGTGACCTTGGGAAAAAGACCAGATCAAACCATCTACCGTATTTGATCTACCTGGTAACTCCCTAAGTATCCTAGGTGTTGATTACTACTTCATAAGTGACCTTGGGCCAAAGACTGGATCAAACCGTTTGTAGTATTCAAGCTACCTGGTAACTCCATGAGTATCCTGGGTGCTGATTAGTGTTGCCTAGGTGACCTTGGGCCACAGAATGGATCAAATTTTCTACAGTATTTGACCTACATTGTAACTCCCTCGATATCGTAGGTATTACTGCTACATAGGTGATCTTGGGCCAAAGACTCAATCAAAGCCTTTGCAATATTCGACATGCATGGAAACTCCTTGACTATCATGGGTACTATTGTTGCCTATGTGATCTTGGGCCAAAGACTCGATCAAACTCTCTACAATATTCAACACACATGGAAACTCCCTGAGTCTCCTAGGTATTGATTATTAATTCCTAGGTGAAATTGGGCCAAAAAACCGATCAAACCGTCTGTAGTATTCAACCTACCTGGTAACTCCATGAGTGGAAAGTTCGAAAACTCAAGAGAGTGAGGCAACCAAGTTCCCCTATCCCTGGTTGGTGTATTCTTGGTGGGGGGGGAGCTCTTCCATTAGTGTTCCTAGTTGTGTACTGGGTCCCCTGCGGGGGACGGTACGATCCTCCCTGCTGATGGTGATACGACGATGCCCTATTGGTCATATTCTGTAGAGGTGCAAGATGAATCTGATGGTAGCCTGGTTTTGGGATGTTCTGGTTAGGATCATACGAGTAACCGAGGTACGGGATACTGTTACCTAGGTGAATTTGGGTCAGTGACTCTATCAATCTGTCTGCAGTATTCGACGCGCCTAGAAATTATTTATAAGTTTTCAGGCACAAGGCATTAGGCATGATGTTATAAATGTATCCTGACAAAGTGTATATGAGATCAAGTTGTTGGGATTTACTAATGGAATCCTCTTCGGAAGTAGGTCCTTGGGTTGTCACGTCCTTTGAAATCTCTGTTGTGAGAGTTTTCAAGAATAGGTCCAGTAAAACTCGATCATCGAGTTTGGATTGCACAAACTTCGACGTCGCCGCCATTCATGGAGATAGTCCGAGATATGGATGGTTGTAGTTTGCTTAAAATGAGTCAGTAACTTCATTCCTGAATCATGGTGGATGGGTAATTGAAAATACGTGAGGAACGCAGTAGCAAGGGTGCTAAAGTTTCCATGCGAAGGAGAAGGCTGCTCCACATACCATTTCGCGGCTGGTCCAGTTAAGGTGCACTGAAATAGTTGTAATCGAATAGTATTTTTGGCTCCCTAAAATTTGCAAGATTGGCAAGAACAAGCAGTAGGGAACCACATCAAACCACTTTGGAGTCTAGGACCTAGCCTTCCTGGGCTCAGAGAGGGCTCTCTCTATGTTTATGGTTAATTGATTTAGCTTTATGATTATGTTTTATGATTTTAGGCTAGTTATGAAGTTTTTGGGGTTGCTTGTTTTGTTTGATTGATTGATTGTAGGTTGGACAGATAGAGTGTGAGAAGCTTAATCCATTGGGCTATGGAGTCATAAAAGATTTAAATTGTACATCAACTCTTCAAGGGTTTTCATAGGGCAAGCCAACTATATCAAATGGATCTTCTTAGGTAAGATGAATATGAGATGACAACAAGTTTGTGAATTTAGTAAAACTAAAGGGATATTAAGAATCATTTAACTATACTTCAACAAGAAGAGCCTTTAAGATAACATTTTCAAGGGAAAATAAAGAGCAGAACACCTCTGAATTCTTTAGTTAAACTTTACTAAGAAGGCCTTAAGACAACAATCTAGTAATACTAAAGAGAAGTTAAGAATTCTTTAGTTATACTTTCAGATAGGAAAAAAATTAGATAACAGTTCAGTAAAATTAAAGAGCAAAAAACCTTTGAATTCTTTAACTAAACTTCAAATAAGGCCTTTAATATAACAATTTAAGAGAAACTAAAGAGCAGGAAACCCCTGAAATCTTTGGTTAAACTTTAAGAGAAAAACCTTAAGGTAATAGCTAAGAGAAACTAAAGAGAAAGACACCCCTGAATTATTTAGCTAAAATTTGCAGATGAAAACATAAAAATAACAATAAAAGACAGAGTTAAGGTGCCCAAACAACATATCTCAATCTAAAATTTATTTTCTATTATCAGAGAAATTGATGTACAATATGGAAAACAGAGGAGAAAAATTAACAAAGAGGAATAACATCACCATTAACATAGCTCAAGAATCATGTGAATGTGCTTGTATTACTAATGTCCAGCTCAAAAATAGTTACAATACTCCAGTGCAATAATCTTTGAAACTCAGAGTCTGATCAAAATCCAGCTTAGTAACCAACCAACCAACAATAATAATGAACAATACATGCAATATTTAACTGCAGATGAGGAGGTTGCCATAATCTAGGGTGACAGATTTGTATTTACTACAGAGTAAATGATTTTTGACAATTGAGACCATGCAAGGCCCAATGCCAAAATAACTTTGACTGACTCACTGTAATAATAAATTTCTAATTTATTGCTAAGATAAACTTTAAAATATATTTGATTTATTTTCCTTAAAACATTAACTTTACAATAACTTCTAAACTGCTGCTAAAATATCTCTGACTGAAAAATTAGCCGAGGTAGCTTGTATTAAATCAAAATATGGTTGTAGGTATCCAATGCGATTGGGAAGAGTTAAATGCTGAGTGGCCTTGTCATTTGGCTTTGTATTCTTCGTTGATTCGTTTATGATTTGTCTTTAAACTCTTATTTGTCTTTTCCTTAATTCTATTTTATTTTATTGCCTTGTTGTGACTGTAATCTCTTCTTCAACCTTGTTGTTTTATATACTTTCTCCTTTACCTCTGCCCTTTGACTATTTTCATTTTTAACCTTTGACTGATCTTTTTATTTCTTTTAACTTTCATCGTTACTTTAACTGTGCTTTTCTTTTGTCTTTATCTCTATCTGCGCGTCCACTGTAAAACTCTTCTTTTTCTTTACCCTGCTATTTGAAGAAACCTTATTGTCCTTAGAGTAATTATATGATCCTTATTGATCATGATCCATTGCTACTTATGATTGTTCTTGAGCTCCTAATCCTTTGATAAATAAGGCTTCTAGATCGTCACCCATAGAGCCTATTTTAAGAAATTTTTGGAATTAGAAATGCAAATTATGCATTTTCCTCCACGTATATCACCTGAAAAATTCAAAACAATTCGTTAATTTAAAACACAGGGCCTCTGCAGGGAAGTGATATGACTTGGAGGCAGCTGGGAAAACTATGGACAGAGTCCGGATATGGTGGCTTTTGGTTTCTATGTTCAGCTATGGCTTTCCGGGTCTTTAGAAACATTGCAGAGGTTACATGGTGGCTCGAGGCTTATTTTAATGGCACAGAGTTCCAAAATATTCAAACAAGGGTCAATAGTTTCATATTATGGTATGAGGGTGGTTTTGTGGTTTTCGCACAACGCGTAAGAAATTAGTGGTATTGGTTGGGGGGTATGCGATAAATTGTGGGGGCAACGCATGGCGGTGGGGAGGGGTGTGAAAACTGCCTATTTTTCAATCCTCAAAGGTTTTAAACCTCAGGATTTTGGGTTTGCAATAGGGCGCGATGGTCGTTGGATCGGGAGGCGGAGATCTGACAGTGGTCAGGTGAGAATGGGTCGCGTGTTAGTTAGGAAGGTGGGGTCGGGAATTTGAATGCGATGGCAGGTTTAAGTATAGCGTGGGGCTTCTATAGTGTGGGGCCTAGGGGATATTAAAGCAGAGGCACTTAACATAAGGTGGGGCCAGGTTTATATGGCCGCGGAGGGTAAAGGTGTAAAGCAAGGGGGTTTAAACGTATAAGGGGTTGGGTGTTTAAATAAATAGGGTTTATTTAAAAAGAGTGGATATCGGGATAATTGATTTCAAAACAATGTCAAAAAGGGTTTTTACATTTGTTTTGAATGAAAATAGAGGAAAATGAGTGAAGGGGAAGAGATTTTAATGAGAAAAATGGGGTTTTAGCATAGGGAAGAGGGCTTTAAGAAAGGGGAAAGGCTAAATGAGGGGTTTTTAGGTCAAAAATGGGTTTTTCAGAATCATGAGGGTATTGAAAAAAGGGAAAGTGGGAGATAACGAATAGGTTAAATGGGAAATAATGAAGGCAGTAATATTTCTGAAAATAAATGATAATCAGGGAATATTATTTTCAGTAGACTGTAAGATCAGTATCCTATTTGTATTTGGCTGATTTTCATTCTGTAATTGCTGATTTGCTGCAAATTTTGTGATTTTGGCCTTTAAAATTTGAAAGCCATGCTTGCTGCAAATTGATTCTGCCTACCCATCACCTACTCTAGCATTTTTTCTTCACTCATTGGGTGCATTTAGACTTGTAAACCTTGACATCATTTTTCTTTTGAAAGAAAACTATTTAAATCTAACCTTATAACTTCCAAAGGCTAGTCAGATTTGACTGATGAGCTCTTTTATTCTCTACCTATCTAATTATCTGCCAAGATTAAACAGTTTGACAGATTTTTATTCACTAACTATCAATATGAAATTTAAAGGATGAATGAATCAAGATTAAGCGGTTTTATCATCATGAATTGTGGCATTTTTTGAAAATATTGCACACAATATTATTTTGCAAAGAGTAAACTAAAAACTGAGGGTCTTGGTCTTGAACCTCTCATTTATCATCTATCCCTCACTTTTCTTATTGGTTTCAGATTTAGGCTTTGGAACCAATGTCATTTTCTATCTACCTACTGATAAGCCAAGTTTAAACAGTTTGGAAAATCTTCATTTTCTAACTTATCAACAAAAATTCAAAATTTGTACAATCATGTTTAGGCTGTATGATTGAACGAGACTTTTTCAAAAGTAGTGGCAGTTTGACTTACACACTTTCAGAAATATTCATTTTTTGGTATGGGGCTTACCTTTTTCTTTTTATCTGCCCTCTTTTTTTTCTTTTTTTTCTTTCTTTTTGTATCAATTTTTTCTGATATTTTTGTTTAAGAAATGTTATATACAATGAAGAAAAATTTAAACTAGGATTCTTAACTGAAATAATGTTTCAACATCCTTCTATTGACAGGACCTCTAAACAATTCCATTCCATCCATTTCTTGTAAGAAAAATGCATTATTACCTCTTGCAGAACGAATTGTGTATGGACCTTTCCACAGGTTATAAAACTTTCCATGCTTGCCTTTGTCCTCTCTTCTTGAATCCCACTTCAGCACTTTGTCTCCAATGTTAAAATCATTTTCCTTGGTCCTTTTGTCAAATATTTTCTCCATATTGTCTTGTAACAGCTGTGTTCTGTTGTGCACTCTTTCTTTGGTTTGCTGCAGTTGAATAGTTTGGTTTATTCTTCTTTGTATATCATTCTCTTTAGATTGAAACTCTTGAATGAGCTTCATTACTGGTACTCCCAAAGCTGTTGAGAAGAGTGCATCCATTCCATAGACAAGTTGATAGGGAGACATATCAATTGAATTTTTATTTGTTAGCTTGTCTACCCATAGTGCATGTATCAATTTTTTGTGCCATGATGTCTTGTTTTCTTCCAGCAAATTTTTAATGATGTTCACAAAAATCTTATTTGAGGATTCATCCAATCCATTACCTTGTGGGTAATAAGAAGTGGAATTTCCCAAATTTATGTGATATTTGTGGCATAAATCAGCCATTTTATTGGATCTAAAAGCAGCAGTATTATCAGTAATGATTTCTCTAGGATAGCCAAATCTAGATAGAATGTTGTTTTCCAGAAATTTGATAATTACTGAGTCTGTGGCAGTCCTGGAAGGGATGGCTTCTATACACTTAGTAAAATAGTCAGTTGCAGTAAGGATCCATTTATGCTGGGCAGAGGAGGAAGGTTGGATTTCTCCAATTAAAGCTAGACCCGACTGTTGAAAAGGAGCTTCAACAAAGATTGGTTGTAATGGCAAAGGTAGAAGCTTTCTTTTTCCCTCAAATATTTGGCACTTATGACAAGAAACTACCATTTTGTGGATGTCTTGGAAGAGGGTAGGCCAGTAGAAACCAGCCCTAAGGATCTTATTAACAGTGGTATTCCAATAGAGGTGGCCCCCACACTCTCCTTCATGAAATTCAGGCATAATCCTATCTGCATCTTCTTCAGGCAAAAATTTAAGCAATACGCCACCATAATTCTTCCAATAGAAAACTTTCTCCAGAATGCAGAAATTTATAGCCTTTATTTTTAAGAATATGACCTTTGTTTTGGACAAACCAGGAGGAACATTTAGATTAAAAAGCACATATAGTATCTCATCATACCAAGGAGAGTTCAGGAATTCTTCCTTAACAGGTGGAGTCGCCATTTCCTCTTGTTCATCCAATGAATGAATCATGTTGATGTCTAGTGCTTGAAAATTTGTTTCACCCACTAGTTTAGCTAGTCCTTGTCCTTTGATTAGCTTGGTGGGCTTGATTTCCAGGTCATATTCCAATATGACAGAAATCCATTTACCTAATTTTCCATCAGGATATTGTCTCAGGATGTCTTTAACCACTGTATGAGGGACAAATGCAATGATGTGTGAATGTAGAATGTAGACTTTGAAATCCTTTAGTGCTTTGATTAAGGAAAAATCTTTCTTTTCCATTATATTATATCTTATAGGTGCATCTCTTAATGGCTGGCTGAAGAATTCTATGGGCTGCTCTTGTCCCTTTGTATTTTTCTACAGTAAGATAACAAAAACAGTGTGTTTTGATGCAAAGGAGAAAATGAAAAAGTCTTTAGTGAAGTCAGGGCTGATCAGAACTGGTGTTTGTGTAAGTGCTTGCTTCACCAAGTCAAAAGATTCATTTTCTTCTTTGGTCCAGTTGACTCCTGATTCTCTTTTAAGCATTTTAGTGATGTTTCTCATGAGTTCTGCAAGGTTTGGTATGAACCTTATTAATAAATTTATCTTTCCAATGAAAGATTGCAACTCTTCGATGTTTCTTGGATGATTGATTTGCAATATTCCCTCGGTCCTTTGGGTCAATCTTGATCCCTTCTTCAGATATGATGTGGCCTAGAAGCTTTCCTTCTTGAAGGCCAAATAAGGATTTCTTAGGATTTAAAGACAGGCCATACTTTCTGCATTTCTCAAAGACCTTTCTCAAATGAGCTAGATGTTCTTCATCAATTTTTGAATAGACCATTATGTCATCAAGATATATTACAATGAAGTAACCTATTTTTTCAGAGAAATCAATATCCATTTCTCTTTGGAAAGTGGCCCCAACATTCATTAACCCAAAATGCATTTTTACATACATAAAGGTGCCCCAAGGTGTGGTGAAAGTTGTTTTGTGTTGATCATCTCGATGTAATAGCACCTGATTGTACCCTGAAAATCCATCAAGCAGAGATATCCTTTTGGAGCCTACTACCCTTTGCAATATGTGATCCATTTTTTGTAAAGGATAGTTGTCCTTCATGGATGCTTTGTTTAAATTTATGAAGCCTATGCGGAGCCTAATCTCTCCTGTCTTTTTCCTCACAAATACAAGATTTGAAACCCACTCTGAGTACCTTAGTGGGACTATTATCCCAACATCATACATTTTCTTTCTCTTTCTCAAATAATGGCATTTGATCAGGGTTTATTCTGCGCACTTTCTGTTTAAATGGTTTCTGGCTCTCTTTGAGTGGAATTTTGTGTTGGATGATATCAGTATCACAGGACTTCAATTATTCATAGCTCCGAGCAAACACATCACTAAATTCTTTGAAAAACTCAATATATTTCTGTTTTATAGGTGCTAGCAGTGTCTTTGACAGTTTTACCATTTTGGGCTCTTGCTCACTTCCTATATTGCACTCTTCTACATTTTCTTCAGTGGATTCCATCTTTGGATTTCTAACGACATCATTGAAATTAAAAATTTCTTCAAAAGGGACTAGTCCTTTTGGCAAGGTATTATCTCTGAATATTCACACTATTTTGTTCCACGTGGGTCTTCTTTTGATAACATATTTATATCAGCATTATGAGGGGATTCCTCCTTGTATGTTTGTTCCTCGGTAGGGTAGTCCTCTTGATGATCTAAGTCTGAATTTGGCATTTCAACCTCATCTTTGGACTGCAGGAAGTCTTCAATCTATTTGTCACCTTCAAAAACTTGCCAATATCTTATATTGTCAGGGATTGTTGGTATGTATTTAACCTTTATTGTGTATTTTTTATTAGCATGGGGTATTTGACAAGTACTGGCTGCAGATGCTAGTCCATTAGCAAGGATATCTTGATTTCTAAGAATAAATGCCAGATCATATTTTTTGAATGTTTTTAGGAGGTCAAGGGCAGCGTTCCTGTATGCTCTTAATCTAGGATGTCTAGCTGAATACTCTCCCTTAATCTGCCTAATGACTAACTCAGAACTCCCATGGACAGAGATCCTTTTGGCCTCTAATTTTTTCAGAAGTTGTAATCCTAGAAGGAGGGCCTCATATTCTTCTATATTGTTTGTACATTGAAAGTTCAGTTTATAGGAGTGACCCTCTGCGTGATTGTTATCAGTGTTGTGTACCCAAACACCTGCTCCAGATCCAATTTTTCCACAAGAACCATCAAAGCTCATGCTCCATATAGGTTCAGGTTTAGACTTGTGTTGTTCATTTTCTATTTGGTCTGACTATTATTCTTTTTCTTCATATTTTTGTTCATTCATTTATACTTGTTCATTAATGTTTTCATCATTGTAAAGGATAAATGAATCAAGGTACTGTCCATTAATGTTTTAATCATTGTAAAGGATAAATGAATCAAGGTTCATGTGGACAGACTAGAGAGGGGATTTATCAAGCTTTTATTGACTGTTGACCATGCATTTCATATGAGTCTCCCTATATAATATTCTTGGTTGACTAAAGACTGGTATGGTGGCATATGTCATGTCCATTTGGAGGGTGCCTTGAAGTTTGGCTCCCCATGAGCATAATAGGAGCATGCCATATTTAAGAGGAATGTCAGCCACTACAATATCCATTACTAGGCTTTTGGCTAGTATTTGTGCTAGATTAACACATAGATCTTTGATCAAGCCTAGACATTTAACTCTACTGGAGTCAAAAGAGTACAAGTATTTGTATGGTCTAGTTATCTCAAAGCCTAGTATTTCCATAACAACCTTTGGCATGAGGTTACGAGATTCTCTTGAATCTAACATGGCATTATGGACGATTTTATCATGGATGTTCAAACTAACATAAAATGGAGGTACACCTACCTCTTGTAATTTTCCTTCTACTTCAGGTCCAAACAAAAGTTCAGGTTTGTCATCATTTAAATTTACAGAATCAACATTTTCTCCTATGTTTAAAGCTTTCAAAACTTGGGATATATATACATCTTGGCCAAATAATTCAATGATAGGTATGGAAAATTTTATTTTGGCAATTTCATTCTCAATACTGAATGGTGTCTGTGTTTTTGGCAGATTTAAATCAGTTTTATCACACATTGTTTTTGCAGAAATTTCATCTTGCTGATTTGTATTGGGGATCTCAATTAAATCAGTTTTGCTAGGGCTACTAGTTGATTTACTAGTGCTGCTTTCGGGACTGTTTTTTTTATTTTTTATCAGAACCTTTAACCATTATGTTTGAAGTTTCTGTTGTCTTTTTGGGATTAGTTTCAGGAATCTTCCTAGCAGAATTTTCAGACCTATTTCTTTTGGGAATGTCTTAGGATTTCTTGCTTTTGAGGCCATATTTCCTGTGTACTTCCATAATGGAATTTTTGAATCCTTGTTTATAATCCTCGGATTCTTAGCATTATTATTTATTTTGGGAAAATATTCCTTGTTCTTCCTTAGTAAGGAAAATAGTATCCTCATTATTTACTCCCATTAGATTGATTTGAATTTGTTCTGGTTCTTCAATCACCCCCTCATCCTCATCAGCATAGTTTTTGTTGAGCCCCAAAGATGTCCTTTCCTTTCACCAAACTTCACTTCATTCCATTTGTCCTTTATTAGCTATAGGCTTAAAAGATCAATAGGAATGATTAAAGTTACTTTAATAATGCATGCAATGACTGACTTACTAAACTTTGTGGTTTTGTTGTCATAGTGATTTTTGATCAGACTTAGCTACAGAATGCAGCCATTCTGTAGCTAGTCGCATATTCCGCAGCCATATTTATGTTCACATAGGTTACAGGTGTCATTTCAAGGAAAAACACATATGGTTAAATTCTAGAACTCTCCTACATCATTCCTTTCCCTCTATGAAGTCTGAGCAAAAATCTACAAGTGGTTATGCATGTGGAGGAAGCCAAAATTAAGAAGTAGAATTCTACAAGGACAAGGACTCTGCAAATGTCTTCAGCAAAGTACGAGTCCTCAACAAGAGTCCTAATTCGATTTTGATTGAAAAAGACACCTATGCCTATTTCTACTCAATGTCAGTTATGTATTTTGCTTATAAAAATAACTCGGTGAATCGAGAGATAGTTAGCTAGTTGATGTTTTGTTGTTAATTCTTGAAAGACTGTGATACTCTGTTTCTGAGCGTTTTTCCTTTAATGAAAGAAATAAAAATTTGATGCATGATCTGAGGCAATGTTAAGGAGTTAAGGATTCGTGTGCTAATATAATGGTAGAGGGCCCCTACTGTCTGAGAGGCTTTGTGCATATTTTCTAGATAAGTGATTTTTAACTCTGTTTATTCTTAATTTAGGCAGTTTTCTGAGCATCATGTTTTATGTTTACTTACATCGAATATTACAGTCAATCCTATTCTCATGAATTGTTCCAATATATTACTAACACATGAATGAGATAGAGCTGTAGTACTTCAGAGGTTAATTGCATTTTAGTTCAGTTCTGTTCATTGTATTTCAAGTTTTATTAGTTAATTGCATTATAGTCCTATTCAGTTCTGTTCATTGTATTTCAAGTTTTTATTAGTTAATTGCATTATAGTCTTGTTAATTATATTTAAAAGACCCTCATTATTTTACAAGCTGCTCTTGTTCTTAATCTCTTCTAACATATCATTATCATATGGACAAGAATTAGTTATCTCATTTTGGGTTCTTGACTGTTCTGCAATTTCTCATAATTTTACAAACAACCTTTTTCCAAAGCTATTCCAAGAGATCTCTAACCATTGAATGAGGATTAATAGTAACATTATGAGTGGCAAAATGGGTTAATTTTAGTGTCATAAGTCATTTTAGCATAGGGTTCCTTACTATGTTGCAGATAATCTTTTCTCAAAATGTTCCAACAAATTCCTAACTATGGATGAGATTTTCTTTGTGATATTGTAAGTTGTTGTTTACTATAGATAACTTCATTACATCAAACTTATCATTTTCTCAAGTTGTTCCAACATACCTCTAATGAAATGAATTGGACTGAGTTTAATGTTATGAGTTATTTTTCTTGTCAAGCTTTACAATCTGTGGATTAGCATTTTCTGTTCTGAAGTGCCATACATAGTTTAAAGTAGGTTCTGTTCTATTTTAGTGTGATCAATAACTTCTCTTCGCCAACAATTTAGTTCTTTTCCTCTTAGCATAAAAACACAAAACCAAAAACACTGAAAAAAACTAAACACAACGAAGAAGGAAGAAGATACCTAGGCACAAATAGTGCACTTCACTTCAATAGTTTACTAGGCCTGGTTGACAATTTATGACATCAATTTAGGAACACTAAGTTGAGTAGAAAGTTTTCTTGGAAAGGAGGCTTGAATTGCTGGTCAGGTTCCCTCTATTCTCTCTGTCTTATTTGAGGGGGGTTTCTCCGAAATTTTGGTTTTGGTTTTGGTTTCTATTCTAAGGAAGATGCTTGGTTTTCTCTAGGGAAAGCTCTCTCATTTATGTTGATTCTCTCCATCATCCTTTCCATGGTTCTATCAACTTTATCAATCTTAGTATCAGATGTGGAGGCTACAACCTCTTCCCTATATGTGACTCTCTTTTCATTTTTCATTCTATCCCTCTTGGCAATCAAATTAGCTTCCACACTTACTGCACCCCTCTGCATATCTTCTAATGTAAGAGGGCCTCTTTCTCTTAGTTGATAAACCATCTTTGAGTCAAAACCGTCTGGAAATTTCATTAGGGCTAGAACTTGTGGGGGTTTTATGTGAGGAGGGAGGGCGTTATATACACTTTTGAACCTAATGCAATAATATTGCACACTCTCTCCAATGTTTCTCTTAATGTTTTCATATTATGATAATATTTGGAGAGGGTTTTTCTTGACTTCACATTTATTTAGGAATAGTTGATGAAAAGCAGGGCGATCATGTATACTATTAGGGGTTGGGCCTTTAAACCATTTTCTTGCTTCTCCCCCTAAGCTTTAGGCAAACATTCTGATCTTAATAGTTTCATCATATATCTCTTGTCTATCAAAAGAGTCATCCATTTTATCCACATGTTGTTGAGAAATTGTAGAACTAATTGCATCAAATATGGGGATTTTGGACTGATAGTCCTGTGGTAGAGACTTTAAAGGTAAAGGTAGGACTAATGGGGCATATCAGGTTTCCATGGTTTGTGGTTGGGAAACAAAGGGGGGTTAACAAGTGGAGGATTGACAAAAGGAGGTGAAGGGTTGAATGGAGGAAGGTGAACAATGGGTGTATGAATGTGGGTTAAGGCTTCTACAACAGAGTTCTGTCGTAGGATGGATGGGTCCAAAATTATCTGGGTTATCCAATTCTAGGACCTAGTCCTAAATAAGCTTTGTTATAAGTGTGAGTCAAATTGGATATCATGCAAGTATTTAAGTTTTTCAAGTAAGGAACTTGCCTTGTGAATAGGTCTTCTAACAATTGAACTTCTAGACCTAGGAGATTTTCTTAATATGTGCTCAGGATTGTCAACTATTGTAGGACGGTTTGGGTCAGGATGGGATCTGGTACAGATTCTTCTAGAAGCTAGAACTTAGACCCAAGGCATAGATAATTTTGGCTTGGTTTCTTTGAGTTTTGATAATATTAGGCGTTTCTAAATAATTTCCCAGTGGAGTCTGTAGGTTTACAAAAAACCAATGGAGTCACCAGGTGGATGATTTCAACTTTCTTGAGGCTAGATGTTGTCCACCATTAGCAAGTAGATACCAGTCTTGGCTAATATTTGAGTCATCTAAATTTGAGTGGGGTTTTTTGAGTTCTTGAGGAAATATTAAGCTTTTTAATAACTCAGGGTCCCCAGTATGGTCGCTATTCTGTTGGCTCCCTGTAATTTGCAAGATTGGCAAGAACAAGTAGCAGGGAACCACATAAAACCACTTTGGAATCTAGGACCTAGCCTTCTTGGGCTCAGAGAGGTCTCTCTCTGTGTTTATGGCTAATTGATTTAGCTTTATGATTTTTTATTATTTTTTTTTTTTCTGATTTTAGGCTAATTATGAAGTTTTTGGGGTTGCTTGTTTTGTTTGATTGATTGATTGTAGGTTGGACAGACAGAGTGTGAGAAGCTTAATCCATTGGGCTATGGAGTCATAAAAGGTTTAAATTATATATCAGTACGGCAGAAGTCAGGTCTTGCGGACAAGACCCGGGTTCAAGAGTTGTGGCCAACAAAGGGGTCTGGTGTAGTCTAGGAACACGCCGGCATTTTCACCCTGCTCTGGAGAGCAGTGCGTCTCACCTGAGGCGTGCCGCAACCACATGCAGAAGGGGATGAGATCAATGGCAAGGAACAAACCCGCAACTAATGAAGGACAGTGCATCCATTACATATACAGAGTTATATACGCAAGATCACTTAATAAGCATTCAGACATTTGCAAATAAAATTTTAAACCAGCATAAACACATTGCAAGCACATAAACATCTTATTGAGACAACAACCTTCCATTGTATTAATCTCTTGGCCAAACACATGATTACATGGCATTCTCACTGATAGCTTACAAATCTGATACAGATGGATTTCGGAATAGAAAGGAAGAATGGAGAAGATGAGGAACCATAGGAAGGACATGCATGATTCTTCCACAATCGCTCTGTGCGTCTTTCCCTGTCTCGAGCCTCGCAACCTCTTCAGCATTTTTCTTGTTTCAGCCAGGTGACTGTTATTTATTCACCCGCTCTTGCGACTATCAGTTCCTCTGTGGCTTTACTTCGGCTTCTCCCGGCTTCTCTCCTGTTATCTGCGTGTTCCACTTTCTGTCTTCTGCTGTGTGTTTCCTTCATCTGCACTTGTCCCTGTTCTATCTCCAGCTATCGCATGCTCCTGCGCCACCTTGATATCTCCGCGAATCCTGGTAGTTGCGGCGCGGTCCTGGTTGCCATGTGTATTCATACCACAACTCAAAAAAGGTCAAAATTCAAAATGTCTTAGCCAATATTTCAAAACTAAACAAAAACAAGGGCCCCAAGAGGCCCCGACCACAATTCCTTGACTCGTCCCTGAGTCAATCACAAATAACAGTCTCCACTTCCATTGCCCCGCTGGCTCCCGTGCTCTGTTCTGTTGTGCCTTCACCCCGTGCCCTTTCCTGCTGTGCTCCGCCAAGCGGTTGTTCAAACAAGGGCCTCAACTCCGGGACCCTGCGGAGTGCTGTATCTCTAAGCTCGGTGAAGTCCGCCACCGCTTGCTGCCATTCCTGCATAAGCAAGTCGGCTTCTTCAGAGATCTGGGTAGCGGCGGCCTCGTCTATAGTCATCAGGACAACCCCGAACAGCGTGGCAAGCTGGGCTTCGGCCTTGGCATCCAGCTGTTGTATGGATTCGGCACGGGCTCGGATGGGTGGACAAAATTCCCGAATGACTTGTTTGGCCGCTACCGAGTCGGCCTCAGTTTGTTGCAGTTGAATTTCAAGCTCGTCCGCCTAGGAATAGAGCTAATCTAACCGTGCTGGGTCCACAGTCTCCTGAATTTCACGGGAAATTTGTTGCAGCTGGGCAGAGATAGGCTGCGTCTTGACAATGAGAGCGAGTGAGCACTCCTGTAGACTTCACAGAAGGGTGTAAGCCTCGGCCGTAGTGGAATGGAGAGTCGCCTGCATACTAACTGCCTGAGTCTACCTGGCAGTCACCTGTTCTGAGTGGAAAATCTATGGATCCGGAAGGGTAGGCTGTGTGGCTAACACCACTTAGAGTTCCTGGTTCTCCCTGCATAGATCAATGAAAACAATCCTGAGGTGGTGAGCCTGGATTGCTACACTGTCCTCTGCTATATTGGCAGGAAGTGGGGCATAATGAGCCCTTGCAGCGGGCCATAAGTCGGAGAACGCCTGAGCAGCAATGGTGACCTGTTCCTGTAAGTAGCTCTTCTCCCTAGTCAGCTGATTGCGCTGTTCAGTAAGCACCGTGATCTGGTTGTGCTGCTCGGTACACCGTTGCTCCAGCTCTGAGTGAATCTGTTTGGCCTTTAGGGCCTCCCGCTGAATGAGTAGGTACAGTTGTGTTGTACCCCATGGTTCTGCATTGGTCGTGCTGGGAGTGCCTTGCTCCAGCACCCATTCCTGCGAAGGTTGGCCACTGGCCACTGATCGGTTTGAGGTCTTAGGAGGATGGACCGATGTCTGCTGCTGCATTGAGGTGGCCATATCGGACTCTGGCCGGTCTCGCTACATGGTCTGGTCCAAGGGAGTGTCAGCCGAATCAGCCCCAACATTTGTCAGCCGGGTAGATATAGTAGAGGTAGGATCCTGGGGTGCGGCCACGGGGTCAACCGACGGTACTACGGCTGCAGTACTAGAGGTGACTTCCAGCCCGTGGTCGCCTCCAAAAAGTTCCCGGATGAGAGGATATGATACAGTGGCCGATGAGTTGGATGGATTGGAGGAGGTGGCAAGTGGACGGCCGGTGGAGGGAGCGGTGGACGGGGTGAGAGAGGTATGGGGGAGACGAATGTTGAGGAACTCTGATGGATCAATTAGGGGTTCCTCCGGAATCAACGTTCCTGGGAGTGGAGTGGATGGTGGATCATCGTCGGTAAGATCCACCACTGGATTGGTGACAGCAATGCGGGCCCTCTTGGATGGAGGGGGGTCTGATGGATCAGGTTCTGGGCCCGGTTCGCCCATCGGTGTGATGATAGGGATGGTAGAGGTGAATAGGTTGGTGGGGATGGGAGAAATGAGAGGGGCGGTATTGGAGGGAGCAAGAAACCAACCGATATGAAATTCAGAAAATGAGGGAAATAAAGGGGCACCACTTGAAGCAACTTGGGTTACCACATTAAGTCGTCGTACCTGGGCATTGAGGTGTTGTACGATGGGGACCAGTGATTCGGGCAGGTCCTGTGCGGTCTCAGCTGCATCCTGTGGAGGTCCCGCCGCAACATGTGAGGACCCCGCTGCGCCGGTCGCGGCAGGCTGCTGTGCCGGCATCATCCACTCAAAGTTATATCGGGGGATCTCGTCGCGGATGTGCTTGGTGACCCCCGGCCACGCAAAGACCTCGCGGTGGAAGGTGTCATCATTCAACTGGAATCTAAGGGGTGACATGTGGAAGGTGGCTTCCAGCACGCAAGTTGGCCGAAGGTAAGTGTGTCTATGGCTTAACCCAAACCACACCTGCTCACTATACTCATCCAACAAGTGCCCCAGGCACCGTTCTTTGGATGCTCCTGCATTCTATCATCGACCGTACCACGCAGCATGCGCGTTCATTTAGTCTTTGGTCGAGACACACTGCAGGGGGTGTATATCATCATGAGAGGCGACTCGCGGTAGTCTCATGACATCCGGACGGGAGGAAGGTGCCATTTCCACATGGCGAAAGCTAAAATCAAGTAATAGTAAATGGCGGTGGTATGCTTGTAGTTCTCTTCCCTTGAACCAGCAATTTCTTTTTAGCACAAAAAAACACCAATTCGACTGACGCCACGGATACGGTGCTCACAGTAAATTGTATCGAGGTGCACTCTCCTTCGTGTAGTGCCGCATCGTCTTGCTAGCGATAAGGTAGCAAGCGAACCGAATTTCTGGCTTATTGATCAAATCAATTTTTTTCACCTTACCTTTGCTTGGTCAATTTAGTGTGTCCTAAATTTCTACATTAATTTATCAATCCGGGATTCGTAAGCTGATGAAGTGCGGCACACTATATGTGCAAGATAACCTATTTCTTAACTTTTTGTCGTTTTTGGTTTTCTAATGTGAGATGGAAATTCTAAAATAAAAAAAAGTATGGTTATGATTGTTCAAGGAAATGATATCCTCTATAATGATTTACCAACTTGAAACTTAAAAAGGAATTTGAAACATACAATGACAAAACTTGAAAGGAAATGAAAATGTGCTGCTAGTCTAATAAATCAAAACAACGAACTATTGAGCATGAAAACCAAACTATTCTTGCTGCTGTCTAAACACAAAAGAAACTATGCTGAAAGAAATCCAAAAGTTGCAACAAAGTAAATCTAAATCAAATTACATCAACTTACATTCTGATCCCTCATCATTAGTCCAGCTATGATTTTCGGAGGTAACCATAAACAACTTGAGTAACCTGATATCTAACTTGCAGAAAGTAAACTAATATCAAACTACACATTCATAATTCAATCCCTCACCATCAGTCCAGCTGTGGCTTTCGGAGGCAACTGAAGATGCTATGAGAAATTTAATATATCTAACTTGCAGAAAGGAAACTAATATCAAACTACACATCCATAATTCAATCCCTCACCATCAGTCCAGCTGTGGCTTTCGGAGGCAATTGAAGATGTTATGAGCAATTTAATATATCTAACTTGCAGAAAGGAAACTAATATCAAACTACACATCCATAATTCAATCCCTCACCATCAGTCCAGCTGTGGCTTTCGGAGGCAACTGAAGATGTTATGAGCAATTTAATATATCTAAATCTAACTACTGAAGAAAATGAGAAAAACTGAAATAAACAAAGCAGTACTGAAATTAAACAGAAACTAAGAAAAGCAAATTAGCAGCAGAACAATATTAATTCCATGTCATTAGTCAAAAATTTATGCAAATGCCCGGGCTGCCTATTTATAACCTGAAACAAGAACACTGATCAGTTAACAATAACATAAAACATGAAACACAGAAGTAAAATGGAAAGCATGAAAGATTATAAATAGAAATGAAGCATATATACCATGAAAGATGCAATGTATAAACATGTGAATGGATTATGGCACAATGAGCTTTAAAGAAATAAAACAAGAACTATACAATAATGCACAGAACCTTGGCAAGTGCAGGGGCCCTCTACACCGGCCTTGGCAACAATCTTCAAGTACGAATTACGTTTGGAAACAAAGTCTTCTTATATTAAAATGCAGTCTTAACAGAAAGGTGATATTACGGCACAGTGGTAGCGTAATTACATTACAGAGCGGACTAATAAAAACTAACAGAGACTAACTAATATGCGTATGCAAACGCGTTATTTATAACAAAGGAAATATAACTAATTCCCTGAAGTTTATGCTGATGGAGAACACGTAAACCATTACGTCCAAAGATCTAGGATCATGGCCGCGTTGGAAAGTAAATCTATGAGGAGTGGATGTTTGAATTCGGCTATGGGGCCATGTACAGATGTTGATTTGTCTTCCGCAATTCAGAAATGGCCATATAGATCTCCACGTGACACGAAACAGAGTCCTGTCACCGTGGAACTCTACGGTTGACTTCCATTTGGCCACCTTTGACTGCAGCCTCCCTAGATGAATTTGCTCGAGCCAATAGGACACGATCCATGTCCACATCATTTCTAACTTGCCCATGTGGCTCGTTTCTCCTGAAGACACCTGTAACATAGAGTTTCACAAAATGGCTGCGGAAAGTTGCAGCAGCTGCGGAAAGTGGCAAGATTCCGCAGCTAAATGAGCAAAATCTAAATCAAACAACAGACACAAAAATATAATTAAAAACCATGTTAGATTCTCTTTTGCAATTAATATACAATGATATTGACAACTTGGGAGGTTCAGGTGGATGAAAAAGGTATAGAAAAGTGTATGGAAAAGATGCAGATTTGAGACTCAACATACCCCCACTGTGAAGGTGTTGCATGTCCTCATGCAACAAAAATTTTGATAATCCTTCCTCAGTTCATATGCCTTGACACTTCAGCCAGTACATCCAAACCTCTCCTCTTCTTCCTTGGTGCTGCCAACATCCTAGGCTTCTTCATTAGGCATCTAAATTTGATATTAACCAGTGCTCTGCTTAACTTCTGGCATTTCCTTTTCAATTTCTTGTTCTTCTTCTGCCATATTCCCAGATGTAGCATGGTATTATCATGAATGATTTTTTCTAATTTGCCTTGTTCCTTCAATGCCTCATTTTCATTTTTAATGTGTTTATTTAAAAGCTCTAGCTCAAAGACTTCTTGTTTTAGTGATTGGACTAGATCATCTTGTACTGTGTGAGGCTGGATGGACGAAGTACTGGGACCTGTAGCTGCTTTTTCCAAAGATTCTATATAGTCATATACTTCTTGCTGCTTGGGGTCTATTTCAGGTGTCATTTTTATTGGGCTGTCCCAAAAATGCCGTGAAGGAGAGTTATCTTCAAAATCTGGCTGAGAAGGGCTCACATCAACATCTTGCTGAGAATGGGATGGACTATGTTCAATGTCTGACTGAGAATGAAATGAACCAGGTTCACTAACTGACTGAGAGTGAGATGGACTATAGTCAGCTGGGGATTGTTCAGATGTTTCTTCTCCCAAATCAATGAAATGGGGTCCTTTCATTTGCGTTTTCCTCAATTTCCCCTTAAGTCCGGAACTTCTTCTCACACGCCGTGGACCACTGTCCTTTTGCTTTTGTTTTCCTTTCTCTTTCTTCTTGGCTATAGATAACTGTTCTTGAAGATGAACCAATCTTTCAGATAACACTTGATGATCTTCTTCAGAAGAAGAAGGGGTTTGATGTATAGCCTCAATACTTTTTCTCTCTTTTGATGTTATTGGCTTTTTACCCTTAGTTTCTTTCTTCTTCCTCTTTGACAGTCTCTCTTCCCTATTAGTTCTTTCAATTGTAGTAGTAGGAGTATTTTGAATTTCATCATTTGTTCTTTTAAGTTGTATTGAAATCTTTCAAGCAAGTCTTCCAAATTTTCATCTTCTTTTTGCATCATTTTGAATACCTCATCCTTGTGATTGGTGGGCATACAATAGTCCAAGTATCTATCCAAAAATGTTTGTTTCATATCATTTCAAGTCCTAATAGATTGAGTGGCTAATCCCATGAACCATTTCAAAGCAGATCCCTTCAATGTTGAAGGAAACAGTTTGAGTTTTTGAGAGTCTTCCATATAGTCATAAGTTCGGCACACAACTTCAAACTCAAACATAAATGTTTCAGGATCCTCACTTCGCAATCCATAAAAGTTAGGGAGAACATATGGTGAGATATTTTTCATTGTTGCATGAGTTTCCTCATCAACTATAGGGAAACCAAACAAATTGTCTCCTTCCCTATTTCTACCATTATTTCCTTCACCATTGTTGTCTCCATTGTTTCCTCCTCTTCTACCTCTACCTCTACCTCCATCTATTACTTCCTCTGCCATGATAGTTTCTTTAGAGTCCTTAAAGTCCTCTAGTTCTTCTATCAAGGGAGGATGAGAGAGAGTCTCTTCCTTTTCTAAATGAGATTTAGTAGGTGGTATAGGAGAATCCTCTAATTCAGCTGCTCCTTGAATTCCAAAAATATTAAGGCTAGGGGTAGATGGTGGTGAATCTTGTCTATGCCTTGAAGAAGATGGAGTTGTAAAAATCGAACTCTTGGCTTTAGCTATAAACCTTCCCCTAGAATCTCTTGCTCTATGCATGTCATTTTTTTATTTTTAAAAGTTGGGTTAATAATTCTCTTTCTGATCTTCCAGGTCACACTAGGTGCAAGAAGAGAGCATACTTAAGAAATTACCAAACCAATAACTCTCTTTTCTGATCCTCCAGATCACACTAGGTGCAAGAGGAGAGCATACTTCAAGAAGTTATCAAGTTTTCCCTTCTTTTATTATTTTGTTTTTTTGTTTTTTTTTTTTTAAAGAAATTGGCTACCTATTTACACTTCCCCGGCAACGGCGCCAAAATGTTTGGTCAATTTAGTGTGTCCTAAATTGCTACATTAATTTATCAATCCGGGATTCGTAAGTTGATGAAGTGCGGCGCACTATATGTGCAAGATAACCTATTTCTTAACTTTTTGTTGTTTTTGGTTTTCTAATGTGAGATGGAAATAAAAACAAGTATGGTTATGATTGTTCAAGGAAATTATATCCTCTATAATGATTTACCAACTTGAAACTTAAAAAAAAAAATTGAAACATACAATGACAAAACTTGAAAGGAAATGAAAATGTGCCACTAGTCTAATAAATCAAAACAGCGAACTATTGAGCATGAAAACCAAACTATTCTTGTTGTTGTCTAAACACAAAAGAAACTATGCTGAAAGAAATCCAAAAGTTGCAACAAAGTAAATCTAAATCAAATTACATCAACTTATCTTCTGATCCCTCATCATTAGTCCAACTATGATTTTCGGAGGTAACCATAAACAAATTGAGTAACCTGATATCTAACTTGCAGAAAGTAAACTAATATCAAACTACACATTCATGATTCAATCCCTCACCATCAGTCCAGCTATGGCTTTCGGAGGTAACTGAAGATGTCATGAGCAATTTAATATATCTAATTTGCAGAAAGTAAACTAATATCAAACTACACATTCATGATTCAATCCCTCACCATCAGTCCAGCTGTGGCTTTCGGAGGTAATTGAAGATGTCATGAGCAATTTAATTTATCTAATTTGCAGAAAGTAAACTAATATCAAACTACACATTCATGATTCAATCCCTCACCATCAGTCCAGCTGTGGCTTTCGGAGGCAACTGAAGATGTTATGAGTAATTTAATATATCTAAATCTAACTATTGAAGCAAATGAGCAAAACTGAAATAAACAAAGCAGTACTGAAATTAAACAGAAACTAAGAAAAGAAAATTAGCAGCAGAACAATATTAATTCCATGTCATTAGTCAAAAAGTTATGCAAATGCCCGGGCTGCCTATTTATAACTTGAAACAAGAACACTGATCAGTGATCAATAACATAAAACATGAAAAACAGAAGAAAAATGGAAAGCATGAAAGATTATAAACAGAAATGAAGCATATATACCATGAAAGATGCAATGCATAAACATGTGAATGGATTATGGCACAATGAGCTTTAAAGAAATAAAACAAGAACTATACAATAATGCACAGAACCTTGGCGAGTGCAGGGGCCCTCTACACCAGCCTTGGAAACAATCTTCAAGTACGAATTACGTTTGGAAACAGAGTCTTCTTATATTAAAATGCAGTCATAACAGAAAGGTGATATTACGGCACAGTGGCAACGTAATTACATTACAGAGCAGACTAATAAGAACTAACAGAGACTAATCTAATATGCGTATGCAAACGCGTTATTTATAACAAAGGAAATATAACTGATTCCCTAAAGTTTATGCTGATGGAGAACACGTAACCCATTACGTCCAAAGATCTAGGATCATGGCCATATTGAAGAGTAAATCTATGAGGAGTGGATATTTGAATTCGGCCATGGGGCCATGTACAGATGTTGATTTGTCTTCCGCAATTCAGAAACGGCCATATAGATCTCCACGTGACACGAAACAGAGTCCTGTCACCGTGGAACTCTACGGTTGACTTCCATTTGGCCACCTTTGACCGTAGCCTCCCTAGATGAATTTGCTCGAGCCAATAGGACACGATCCATGTCCACATCATTTCTGACTTGCCCATGTGGCTCGTTTCTCCTGAAGACACCTGTAACATAGAGTTTCACAAAATGGCTGCGGAAAGTTGCAGCAGCTGCGGAAAGTGGCAAGATTCCGCAACTAAATGAGCAAAATCTAAATCAAACAGCAGACACAAAAATATAGTTAAAAACCATTTTAGATGCTCTTTTGCAATTAACATACAATGATATTGACAACTTGGGAGGTTCAGGTGAGTGAAAAAGGCATAGAAAAGTGTATGGAAAAGATGCAGAATTGAGACTCAACCTTTACCACCCTTACGAGTGCCATACTTGGTATACAGGTCTGAGTCACTCGACTTTCGGGCGCGCTTGGAGGATGTCTGTTCGGCAGCGGAGACATCCGCGCCATTCTGAGATAGCCCTGTAAGCCGATGAATGTCTTCGGCATGAATTGGAATTTCCTCATTGAGCCACAGGGACCCGTTCTGTATCCGACTGAGGAGGAACCGGGTGCACTGTAGGGTCGGTCCCGTAGTTCCAAAAACCGGAAGAGTCCTCAAATTCATCAAGGACGACTGTTGGAGGCCCCTGAATTCTGGTCGCATCTGGCTGTTGGAGCTACTGCCTGGTGTGTAATGATGCTCCATGTAGGTCTGCCAATGGAGGTGGGGGAATTCAGCTGGGTCGGACAGATTGGCGTCGATCATCACTGCGCTATCATACTTCCCAATCAACGACTCTGTTCGGTGGATTCGGCTATCTAACACTAGTTCAGGAACTGATAAGGGAGCCTTCGGCATCTTGGCGCGGCGCTGGTAAACTTGGAGGATTCTTCTGGAGTTTCCTTCTAGGTGCGGTGCGCTTTGAGGCTGCAACTACTCTGGAGTCGCTGCAATTTCCAAATTGAACTGGTCCGTCATTCTCGTGCTGATAGCCTTCATGCAAGTTATGTCATCTACTGGCACGAGCGGAGTTGATGAGACTCCATAACGACAATTAATTCTTGCTATCTTTCTTGCCTGCGATAATCGTGCGATCAATCGCATGCCTGTGTGTAATCTGACAGTTGCTGACAGCGTCATGGGGAGATGGGCGGATGCGACGGCTGAGGGAACTGCGGGTGATGGAAAATGATTACGGTACGATTACTGTCTACTTATGGTAACTTATGAAGCAAATATGAGCGATCCTATGGACTGACAAAAGGACTAACGGAAATGACCTGGACTGACACTGGCACGGGGATGGATCCTACGCGAACGTCACGCTGCACTAGCGCTATGACATGCTGGACTGGTTCGCCTCGACCACAGTCGGTTGTGGTGAGGTACCTGCAATTGACCAGTTATTTGACAGACTGCCTATGAACGGAAAAGACTCCCTACGCTCATCCCGGTTGCGGGAGAGTTATTCGACTAAGCTACTCTACGGGTTCTCTCGGTTGCGAGAGTTATTGATGAAAAGTGAAAGGTACCTACTCCTGGTAGGGTTTCAGGCGTGCGCCATTCACCCACCCAGGAAGAACTGTACCGTCCAGCTGTGCCAACCGGACGGCTCCGGAGTCGCAGATCTCGATGACAAAGTAGGGTCCCAACCAGTGCATCTGGAGCTTGCCTGGAAACTTCTGGAACCGGCTGTCATATAAGAGAACTTTGCCGCCAACTTGGAAGGCTTTGGTTTTGATGTGGCGGTCGTGCCACGCTTTCTGTCTGGCCTTCTGAACCTTCTGGTGGAATTCCGCCAGGAATCGGGCCTCATCCAGCTCCTGTAGCTTCTGGAGGCGTTCCCGAAGTGACTCCTCATCCAAGAATTAAAGGGACGTTGCGATCAAAAGACTGGGTACAGTGAACTCGGCGGGAATCACAGCTTCCCGGCCATACACCAACTGGAATGGTGTTTGGTTGGTCAAACGTTTCACTATGGTCCGGTAGGCCCACAATGCCAATGGGAGGCGCTCGTCCCAATCGTCACGCTGAGCAATGCAAATTTTAGTCAAGCCCTTTTCGAGAATCTTGTTGAATGCTTCCACAGTACCATTGGCCTGTGGGTGGTATGGGCTGCTTTTATGATGCTGAATCATAAATGTGTCCAATAGTGACGTGACCGTGGCATTAATGAAATGCGTACCCTGATCACTGGTCAAGCTCCGTGGGCAGCCAAAGCGGCTGATGATGTGTTCAAAGATGAACCGGGCAACGGTCTCTGCTGAGAAATCGCGTACCGCTGCTGCCTCAGCCCACCGGGTGAGGTAATCCATGGCGGTAATGATGTACCGGGCCTTGGAGTGTCTGGCGACCGGGGCGATGGGACCTACGAAATCAACAACCCACTTTTCAAACGGCCGCAACACATGCACTGGGTGTAGCGGAAGCTCGTCCCGGTGCGAAGGCCTTCCCGTCCGCTGGCAAACATCGCAACGCTTCACATAGGCCTTACAGTCAGCATGTACCGTCGGCCACCACAGGCCAGCTTGGAGCACTTTCCTTGCGGTGGGTTTCGCACCCACATGCCCTCCCGCAACACCACTGTGACATTCCCACATCACCGCTTCCCGTTTGTGATCAAGAACGCATCTGCACAACACCTCATCAAGGCCTAGTTTGTATAGCTGCCCTGCGATCAATTGGTAGTCGGCCGCCCGGACAACCAGGTGGCGTTTCTGGAGCCGGGTGTAATCCTGAGGGCATTGTCCCGTGGTCAGATAAGTGGCAATGTCAGCCAGGTAATCTGGTATTGCTTCTACTCGGAATAGGTCGGCATCCGGCAACTGATCGTCTAACGAGCCTTCATTCTCTCCCGTCTCCAACCTAGATAAATGATCGGGACCAACATTCAACCTGCCGGGCTTGACAATCACCTCAAATGTGAATTCCTGGAAAAGTAGAAGCCAGCGACAGATCCGTCCTTCCAACACAGGCTTATTCACCAGATACTTCAATGCAGAATGGTCCATGAAGAATGTGAATTTGCTTCCCAGAAGATAGTGGCGGAACTTCTAGAGGGAGTACACCATCGCCAACGCCTCCCGCTCGGTCGTGGTGTAATTCTTCTTTGCATTCGATAACCGGCGGCTGGCGAAGTATATGGGGTGGTCAACTATCGTCTCCCTGGGTTGCGCCAATACAGCCCCAAGTGCAATACCAGACGCGTCGATATGCACATGGAACTGCTTATCCCAGTCAGGATGCACAAGTATGGGTGCCGTCGCCAACTTCTCCTTCAATGTGTCAAGTGCCTTCCTGCACTCCGCCGTCCACTGGAACACTTCTGACTTCCGCAACAGTTTCTCCAAAAGGGCCGTAATATTTGCATAGTTGCGAATAAACCACCTGTAATATCCTGTGTGCCCGAGCAGTGCCCGCAACTGCTTCACGGTCTCGTGGGCCTCCATGTGGACGATGACCGCGACCTTGGCGGGATCAACGCAGACCCCTTGCTTGCACATCACGTGGCCCAAGAGTGTGCCGAATGAAACTGCAAAAATACATTTCTTCAAGTTCAAGGAAATCTGCAGCTGACGACACCGGTCAAACATAATACGCAACAGGGAGGCGTGTTTCTTCAACAGGCTGTAGACGGTCCAGTCGTCCATGTAGACCTCCAGGAACTTGTGAATGTACTCCCGGAAAGCAGCAATGACAATCCGGGAAAACACAGCCGGTGCGTTCTTCAGACCAAACGGCATAACGTGGTATGCGAATGATCCCCACTCAGTGGTGAATGTCGTCTTTGATTTGTCTTCCTCGGCAATGCGCACCTGATGGTAACCCAAAAACCCATCAGTGAATGAATAAGCTTCGTTTCCCACAACGTGATCTAGGACTTCATCACTGAAAGGAGTGGGAAACGGATCGTGGATGCAGGCATTGTTCAGGCTCTGGTAATCTACACAGACACGGATCTCCGCTTTGTCCTTCTTGTTCTGGATGACAATGGGACTCACCCACTCTGCTTCTTCTACTGGAAAGATGAGACCTGCAGCCATCATCTTGTCAATCTCCATCTTGACCTTCTCTTTGATACGTGGGTTCAACCAGTAGGGTCGGTGCTTCACCGACCTGGCCCCCGGTTTCAACGCGATGCGCATTTCGCCCAGATCCCCCTTGATCCCCTTCAGGTCCGCAACCGAAGATGGGAACAAATCTTCGTATTCCCGGAGGAGGCTAAAAATTTCTTTTGTTGTCTCCTCGTCCCAGTAATCTCCCACCGTTGCGAGCTTGGGTCTCTCGTCTGTTCCAATGTTCAGCTTCTTTATCTTTAGGGGCTGTAAATGGGCTCCTTCAGTCGTCGGATCTTCACTGATGCTCCGCTCGCCTTCCCTTTCGTCAAAATAGAGATGCCTGAGGTCCTCCAGAATATCGTCATCCGGATCGCCGTCAATCCGGTGGCAAACCAACTCGCGCCTGACCTCAGGTCGTGACACCACCGGGCCCCCATCAGGCTCGGAATGGCGGAAAAAAAAGACCTCCTTGACTGCCTGTAGGGCCTGAGACTCCTGCGCCGTCTCCCCTTCGAACAAGAAGCACCGCACGAACTTGTCCACGACGGCCTACCAAGAGCAAGTACCCCATTTCCGCTCTTCCTCCAGGTACCAGGCCTGGGGAATTGTACCCAGGGAGTGGATAAACCTGTAGACCCATATCTCCTCAGGGTACCGGGTGCTACGCCACTGTTCCTCGCAGGCCCACAAATGGTGTCACGGGTTGGAAGTTCCATGATACTTAAGCGTACTACAGGGTGCTTTGTCCTCTTTAAAGCGTGCCCGCAGAGCATCCGCCACGCGCTCCCATCGCAACAAAGTGTTGCGGTGATTTCTCCACCACCGTGCCGACGTTGAATGCAAGGCCACATCTAAAAGTGGCATCCGAATTTCAGCTGGGACCATGTCTTCCACCTTGGTAATAAAAGTATTGACTGCCCGCATGTTTGACAAGGTGGGATATCTGCGGATCTCAGTCCCTACCCATCGGACTTGGGCAATGGAGGCACATCTCCGCGTGGTGGTCTCATACCCCCCTTGCTGCCAGACTTCCCAAGCGAGTTCGGATCCGAGCTCCGAGCTCTGGACACTCTGCCAACTGACAGAGCCAGTCGCGGTCGGGTTAATATAATCGTCCCACTTTTCTGCGGTCATCTGATAAAGGTGGTCCATCATCTGAGCATCCTCCCGATTGTCTACCGTTTCTGTATATCGCGGGCCCTGATACGGGTCGAGAGGCTGGGTGACCCGTACCTCCCCATCCTCAAAGATCATCAGCTCCTTCTTAAGGTCGATGATGGCGTAATTCTCAAAAGCCCAATCAATGCCGAGTAAGGCAGGATAGGGATCCTTGTCACCCATGATATCAATAACCTCAAAATCGGTGTATGTCTTCACCCCCGCAACGTCGACCTCGACACCCTCGAGCCGGCCGATTGGCAAAATGCAATACTGGTTCGCCATCCTGAGTTGGATTGGTGAGTAGGCTAGCCGTGGCCTTCCAAGAGCCTCCCATGTCTTTCGTGGCAGAATGTTGACGTCGAACCCCAAGTCCAACATGGTGTCGCTGATTTGGAACCCTGCGACCTGCGTGTTAAGCCGAAATTCTTTGCCTGTTCGTTGCTTGTTCTGCTTGACGCGCTGCACGTATTGAGGGCCAGCGTCCGCCGGATCTCTAAGTTCTGTGCGCCCCTGCAGTGCTCCATCCAAAGCATGCTTGAGCTACTGCCGCAACGCAGCGTTGTCAACAATCCTGAGGAATAGCTGGAGCCAATCCTCGACCACAGTACCTGTGATGTTCTACGCACCCGATTCCGGCAGCATGGGCTCCTCCAAACCTCCCTCGTTCTGCAACTGGGCGAACGCCTCAACTGCCTCCTGGAAATACTTCTTCTGGACTTCGGGCCTGATCAACTTCTTCGGGGATGCCGGCCGAACCACTCGTGCTGGCTCCTTCCCGTGGGCATCCTCTCCAGTCTTCTTTCCGCCCCTCGTCACGATTGAGATGTTCTGCAAGTCTGGGGCGGCGGTCCCTCGCACCTCTGAGTTTATCAGATTCGCTCCCCTCTGCCTCGCCCGTTCTTCCCACTTCTTGATGAGCTCCGGAAAGTCTTCTGTAGCGTGGGCGTTGACCCAGCACTGGGAACACCAGGGTTGTCGCGGAAGGGGACATTCTCGAGCCACATGACCCTCCTGGTCACAGTTGTAACATTTTACCGGACCACGTCCGCCTGTGCGGCCTCCTGCATGCCTCCGCCTCTTCCCCTCGGAGCCTCGTTCACCCTGTAGGAGGGACGATCCAGTCAATCTGCAAGTGCGTCGAGTGCCCTGCACTGCTCAGTGTTGTGAGTCGTGGACACACAAAATTAGTAGTACACATTATTCGGGACCGCAAAGTACTTCTGTAATATCGGGCACGTCCGAGGAGGATGCCCCAGCGTCCGACAAATCTCGCAGTACTCTGTGGTGGAGGAACCCAGTTGCAGTGGGAACCCCGCATAAGTCTGTTGCGACTGGTATACTCCCTGCAGGTTTATTTCCGCTCTGCCACCAGGCGGTGGACCCCCCTGAATAGTTGCGACCGAGGGTCCTGCCCCTGCGCCGCGCAACCGAGGACACTCGGTTGCGACGTGGCCCTCGACCAGGCAATGAGTACACCAAACATTCGGTCACGCTAGTCTCACTGGCTGAAGCTCCTTGAGCTTTTCAGTCAAGCTGGAAATCTGGTGTTGCAACCCTATCAAAGAAGGATCTTGCGGGGCCGCCCCCCCCGGTATTCTTGGGGGTAGCCCGCCATGGCTTCAATCTTCATGGCCTGCTCCAAAGCGTCCTGCAGATTATCAATCTTCTGCTGAGTGAGAGGGGTTCATGTCAAGGGGAGCAGAGCCTTGATGAACCAGTCCCTCTGGTGGTTTGGATCGATCGAGTAGCTAAGTTTCCCGATCGCGTCCTTGAATCACCGCATCAACTCCCACGTGGTCTCACCTTCCTTCTGCTTAATTTCCCACAGCTCTGACAGGTCCTGCTGGTCTGTCTGGGGAAGCTTGAATTCACAGACAAAATCCCGCTTCACGTCCGCGATTACGAGGTTAGGATGAGCCTCGGACCACTTGATAAACCATCACAGAGCCCTCTCTCTGAGCGTGGTTTGGAATTCTATTAACTTCCCTGTATCTGGCGTCTGGAGAGCCCTCCAGATGGCTTCGCACAGGTACCAGTGTTGCTCTACATCATCATTGCCCCGGCCAGAGAACTCTGGATACCAGGTGAAAGATCCAGCCATGTGTACTTGCGGAGAATTGACCAGGATAAAGCCTCCAGGTCCTAGTTGCATAACGGTCCCACTAGGAAAAATATCACTACTAGTAACGCTGCTGTTACCGGACGTTACTGACACTGATGAACTATTGTATGACCGACTCAATGCTTGTAACTGAATAAAAATATTACTTAAAGGTTGATACAGTACCAGGGGAAGGTCGGGATCCTGGCCATGCAGAAGGTGAGAATTAGGGCTGCCTGGAGGGGTGGGTGTCGTCTGATCTTGAAACATCCGCTGCATCACGCCGTGCCATTCATCATCGAAACTCTCTTCGGGCTGCATCTTTCCGTTATCTTCGCTAGTCACAATCTCTCTTTCTCGTGTCGCTAGGCTCCCATGCACCCACTGCACTTCCACCGCAATCCCGTTTTCTTCCCGGGTATCCAAACCCATAGTTCCTGTCCTCTGAGGCGCCTCCTTCTGATTTTTCCTCTCGATCTCTCTTCTCTTCAAATCTCGCATTACCCTTCTTCGCCACCTATCAGCGATCTGTGCCCGCCGATGCGCACGTCGCTCCCGCAACTTGCATGCGGCCTCAACATCCATTCCCCACTCCCCACTTTCACATTCTACACAGCATCGGTTCCCTCAACCCTTCCCCCAGCATGGGAGGTTTACGCTTCCATACTCATTTTGTGGAATTCAATCAACCCTTCGTCCACCATCAGAGCTTTGATCCACAGCGGAATCTCCTTCAGAAACTTCCCTCGTAGCCCTGAGTGGAAAACAGCCTCGACCTTCAAGAAGGATTGGTAGCACTCAACAGAAAACTCCACAGTGTATCCTTCCAATGTGGTCCTTACTCAGAAATCCACTGCGCGGGTCAGTTCAGTGTCCACACAATGCAGTGCCACCAGATCTTCGTGCGCCCACCTGCGGTTTATCTTCTGCGAGCCTTCTTAGGGCACCGTCACTCGTAACCTCCGCAACCAATTGTAAAGGTCCGTAGGGAACCTTCCCCAGAAAATTTCGTACGTATCACTGGCTGAGTCAGAGAAAAGAACAAGCTCCTTGATCGCCGCCTCCTTTTTCTTGGTCAGCTCTGCTTGCTGAGCAATGAACTGGTCAAGATGATCATCCCACCATCGTCATATCGCTCCTTCAAAAATCATCGATACCATGATCTAGATCCCCTCAGAACATGCAAGTCCCGGCAACGGAACCATTTGTTGGCGAGAAGTCAGGTCTCGCGGACAAGACCCAGGTTCAGGAGTTGTGGCCAACAAAGGGGTCCGGTGTAGTCTAGGAACACGCTGGCATTTTCACCCTGCTCTGGAGAGCAGTGCATCTCACCCAAGGCGTGCCGCAACCACATGCAGAAGGGGATGAGATCGATGGCAAGGAACAAACCCGCAACTCATGAAGGACAGTGCATCCATTACATATACAGAGTTATATACGCAAGATCACTTAATAAGCATTCAGACATTTGCAAATAAAATTTTAAACTAGCATAAACACATTACAAGCACATAAACATCTTATGAAGACAACAGCCTTCCATTGTATTAATCTCTTGGAAAAACACATGATTACATGACATTCTCACTGATAGCTTACAAATCTGATACAGATGGATTTCGGAACAGAAAGGTAGAATAGAGAAGATAAAGAACCATAGGAAGGACATGCATGATTCTTCCACAATCACTCTGTGCGTCTTTCCCTGTCTTGAACCTCGCAACCTCTTCAGCCTTCCTCTTGTTTCAGCTGGGTGACTATTATTTATTCACCCGCTCGTGCGACTATCAGTTCCTCTGTGGCTTTACTTCAGCTTCTCCCGTTTTCCGTTATCCGCGTGTCTCCACTGCCTTCTCACTGTATGTTTCCTTCACCGCACCCTGTCCCCTCGTTCTATCCGCACCACTCTTGATAGCCCGCGACCCTCGGTAGTTATGGGTACCTGGTCACAAGCTGCTGCGGTGTATTCATACCGCAACTCAAAAAGGTCAAAATTCAAAATGTCTTAGCCAAGATTTCAAAACTAAACAAAAACAAGGGCCCCAACAATCAACTCTTCATGGTTTTCAGGGAAAGATAAATATATCAAATGGATCTTCTTTGGTAAGATGAATATAAGATGACAACAAGTTTATGAATTTAGTAAACCAAAGGAAATTAAGAATCCTTTAACTATACTTTAGCAAGAAGAGCTTTTAAGATAATAGTTTCATGAAACTAAAGAGTAGAACACCTATGAATTCTTTAGTTAAACTTTACTAAGAAAGCCTTAAGACAACGATCTGCATTAAAGAGCAGCTTAGGAATTCTTTAGTTATACTTTCAGATAGGGAAAACATTCAAGATAACAGTTCAGTAAAATTAAAGAGCAGAACACCTCTAAATTATTTAACTAAACTTCAAAGAAGGCCTTTAAGATAACAATTTAAGAGAAACTAAAGAGCAGGAAACCCCTAAATTATTTGGCTAAAATTTAAGAGAAAACCTTAAGGTATCAGCTAAGAGAAACTAAAGAGCAGGACATGTGTTTGGTCTCAATCTAGTCTCCTAAATTGAACTCATTTAATTGTCAACCAGGGTTGGTAAACTGCTGAAGTGAAGTGTACTGTATGTACCTAGGTGTTTTTTTCTTAATGCGTTGTGTGTAGTGTTTTGTGATGTTTTTGGTCTTTTGTGATGATTTATGATGTTTTTGATCTTTTGGTGGTTTTATGTTCACAAGGAAAATGACTAGAAAGCTAATGGAAAGAAGCTAATGATTAAGAACAGAGTAAAGCCTAATTGGTTGATGAAAAATGACAAATGCAATTGCAGATATTGAAACAGAATCAAATCCAAACTATGACTGAGAAAAAACAAAGCTTGATAATGAATTTTAAGCAAATGATTCAAAACATAAACTCAACTTGTCAAATTCTTTCATCAAAGGTATTTTGAGAGAGAGCTTGAGACATGGTTAACTAAGTATGCAATCCTCTTAACTAAACAGTTAAACAACTAACTTATAATGATACAACATTTTATCCTTGATTAGAGATTTGTTGAAGCATATTTGGAGTAAAACATTTATACCATCATAAGATCTTCTACTCTAAGGCTAGTTCCTAACTCTATTCTGCAACTTAGTTTGATAACACTACACTTCACTCAAAGGTTATAGATTTTTAAAATAGTCTTTTGAGGAAATGTTTGTTTGTGAGATGATAAGGAAGTTGCAAAAGTACTTCAGACCTTGAAATGATATTGTCTTCTATTCATATGGTTATGAATCAATTATAGATTTTAGAACAAGAAGAGGTTTGTAAATAATGAAGGCTGTTTTGTTAAGTTTAACAACTGAAGTAATCTAATATGCAGTGAATGACAACTGAATGTGGAGTGTAAATGCAATGAGTTAAGCTAAAACTGAACTTAAGATGTCACTAATCTAAAACAGTGCTGAACTACCAAGTCATTATCAAACTTAAAACAAAATAACTGAGCATGAATTAAGTGCAATTAAACTCCGGAGTATCCTAACTAGGCTACCATGCATTATTCTATGGAATTATACAGTCTGTTTGTCCATCATGATTGGTATTTTGGAAGAGTTTCTTAGAACAATCCTAATTGTACAATTCAGTGCAAATGCAAACATAAAGACTGAAAGCAATGAAAAACTAAGATATCATAGCTATCTCCTACCCATCATTATGATATTTTGGAAAAGCATTTTAAGAGCAAGAACAACTATGATACTTAGTGAAAACACACAACTGAAACGTTCAAGATCACAATCATGCTTAAGACATTATAAGGATTTTTTGGAAGAGTGCTTAGCATAAGTATAACTGTGATGGTGAACAAAAGAGATTACAATTAAATCCTACAATACTATAGCCATTTCCCATTCATGATCATAATCTTTTGGAAGAGCTTCTTCTTTTGGAAGAGTTTTTAGAATGAGTATAACTATAGTAGCTAATGAAAACAACTACGAATTCAACTTCAAAACGTAAAGGCAGCTAGGATACTTATCTAAATTACGCAAATAAAACCGTTCAGGAGGCAGGGGCCCTCTACCACCAGACGAAATCTAACACCAAATCAACTCAACGCTTTCAAAACAATACTGTCTGCTTCATTAAAGGTGAAATAACTTGAACAGAGCAATCTGCGTCTTCAGAAATGTAGCACAAAATCTAAGCAAAATCTGGAACAAAATCTAGCCTAGCTCTCGGTTTCCCAAGTGTTTTTATAACAAATTTACATAACAAGACTTGCAACAATTCCAGGATCATTGTCTTTCCTTATCGAAATCATATTAGGACTCTTGAAGTGGCTGCGTAAAAAGGAAAAAGACATCTGGACTAAGACAGTCCTATTAGAAGTCTGCCTTCTTAAATGTGTTCCCACGTACCAAAACCATACCCAGAATTCGTTTCTTCCTTCATGGTGAGCAACGAACAATGTAGACATGACGTGGAATATGCCCATATGCAAGCTTGAGAGGCCACCGGAACATACCCAAACGTGAAGACAGCCTGGGCAGTAACTGCTTGCCATTAGGAATGTCTCGCATTCTGGTACTATTTCCTGGCCAAAATGTACCAGTATGGAAAATCACAAAACTTAGCAAGTCGCCTGGTGTTAATCATTCCGAAAGTACTTTAACTAAATTCATTGATCAATCGGGTCTAGGATGGACAACAATGGACAAAGGAAAATGAGGTAAAGTAAGATGAAAGAAAGCACAATTCGAGGCCTGCAACAGGTCACCATCGGCCGACTTCTTGCATGTCCTCATGCAACTTATCCTATAAACTCAGAAGCTTCTGAAAGAACATCTAATCCTCTCCTTCTCTTTTTCCTAGAAGCTAAAGATCTTCTGGGTTTTTTGATGACAAGTTTGAACCTTAAGTTGATAAGTGCCTTGATTAGCTTTTTGTTCCTCTTCTTAAACTTTTCATTAGCCTTTTCCACTTTGTCTATATGTAGAGATAAGGTTGAGTTCATATCGGTTTTGAGCTTGACTTGTTCCTTCAAAATTTCATTCTCATTTTTGATGTGTCTATTAAGTATTTCCAGCTCATACCTATCCCTTCTTAACACATCTATTTCGGACAGTGGAGGACTAGGGGTTCTCTCTCTACTCTCTGAAGCTTTCCTTTCCAAAGTTTCAACATAGTCATAGACTTCTTGCTGAGCAGGGTCAATTTCAGGGGTTCCTTCATTAAAATCCTCTTCAACATCTTCTTCAATAAATGTTTCCTCATCTTCTATATTTATCACCCCTGTTTGTTTAATTTGAGTTTTCCTTAGTTTCCCCTTTAGTCTATGGCTTCTTCTTGGCTAAGAAGATCCTTCTCCTTTCTCTGTGGCAGATTTCATGATTACCTTCTCTTTCTTAAGTTGTCTCTTGATTTGAGTCAACTTCTCTAAAATGATTTCCTCACTACTTTCCTGGACTATTTTGTCAATTTCAATTTTTGAAGCTCTCCATTTCCTGCTTCTCCTTGTAGGCTGTTGTTCAGGCGAGGGCTCTTTTGGCTCTTCAAAATGATTTCTTATCAAGAAATTGTCCCAAGTATCATTTGTTTTGGCTAAATGGTGTTCAATCAAAATTTTAACCAAGCCATGATGATATAGAGTTGTCTCTAAAAATTGAACCCTTCTTTGAACACAAGAAGCCATCTTTTTCAAAATTTGAAGCAAGAAATAGGGTAGGTTTAAGTCTTCCCCCAAAAAATGCATTATCAGTCTAATGTGGTAAACATAAAATGTGCCATATCTACCCTCACATGTAATAAATTTTTGCAGAATAAGTAGTATGTTTCTCCATTTATTTTTCAATGCAGAACTTGGAATTCCTTTCTTAAACACAGTGATATCCATACCTGGTGATTTTAGAATTTTCTTCCAGGATTCATTATGGAATTCTCTGTTTTTGAACCATCTCTCTCCATTTCTAAGCAATCCCGTAGCTTCTGCAATGAAAACTTCAGTGACAGTGAATTTGACATCTCCCACTTCAACCTCAGCTCCTTGAAATGACCTTGCAAATGTTTTAGTGACTTCTTTGTGGAAGCCATTAAAATTCTCAAGAAATTGTAGCCATCCTATCTGTTGCAACATTTCTTTACATTGAGGGTAGCCTTCTAGGTATTTTGTACCCACTGGTTCAGTTCTTACAATGAAACCCATAATTTCTTCTTCAATGTTCAGATTAATACTCTTTCTACCCACTGAAACAATAACTTTCACCTTTGAATTGAAATGGCTTCAAACTTCGGACTGATATATCTCTGTGTTATAGTGACAATGGCTTCAAACTTCAGACTGATATGCCTTTGGTTGACAGTGAAAACAACTTCAAATTCTATTCTGATATACCTCTGTCTCTCGGTGGCAAATGGCTTCAAATTCCCACACTACTATACCTCTGTCTCTCGGTGGCAAATGGCTTCAAATTCTTCACTGTTATACCTCTGTCTCCCGGTGACAAATGACTTCAAATTCCACACTGCTATACCTCTGCGTTTACAGTGATAATGCTCACTCTCTGCCCACGGTGATAGTGCTTTGATATTCAAACTGATATACCCTTTTTCTCTGCTCACGGTGATAAGAATATCTCTGTTTGCGGAATGAAGTGCTGGCTACAGAATGGAGTGATGGAAGTAGTTACGGAATGAGTAAATGGAGTGAGGTGGAGGAAATGAATTAATGATTGAAAAGACGGCGGAGATTTTTACAACGGAAAAGAGAATCATCATTGAATGATTTGGTTGGGTGACGTGAAGAATTCAAACACTTCAACCATTTTAACCGCTTAAATGATGTCGGGTATGGAATTTGAAATGAGAGATTTTAATCCAAAGTTTGTGGAGGGTTTATTGGTCTTGATCAATAAAAATAATTAAAACAACATTTTCGAACAATTCATAACTAAAACTATGCTAAAATTTATGAAATGCCATTATAATCTAAACTTGTTACCTCTGCTTTTCATTTGATTTTTGTAGTCTTTGTCTTCTTTGTTCACCTTTGGAAGAGTCTTCATAATTCTTCTTGATTCTTCTTATTCATGGATACACTGGATCATTTTGTTGCAATTCTAATGTCTGTTGATTGGTGCCTTCAGGATTTGTAGCTGCGGAATGACTGTCTGGCTGCGGAAAGTCTGATCAGCTGCAGAATGTACCTGTAGAGCATTTTAATCATGGAATGGAGTGTTTTTGGAATATAAGTGAGATGTTATATGGCATGAATGAAGATGGATGATGCGACATGATATGTATGAAATGGATGATGAAATGGAATGGATTCAGTTTATGAAATGGAGTGGAAGAACATAAGAACTGCCCTGCAATCCATGACATTTGTTATTCATTTGCAGTAAGACATCATACTTTAAATTTTGACATGAGAATGAGGTGGATGGAGTATGGAATGAGATGAATGAAATATGGAATGAATTAGAGTATGAATGAATGAATGAAATGAGGTATGGATGGATAAGTGAATGGAGTGAAATGAAATGAGATGGATCATAAGCACTATGGATCTGAACTTATGATTTTATAACAGCTGCTTGTAAAAACAAAATGGAAAAGTTAGAGTGTCAGAGAGACTCTGATTTTCACCCTATCTTTTCTGTATAAACATGCCAATCAATGATTGGTTTTCATGTTTATACCTTTATTTTTTATTTTTATTTTTCAAAGAGAAATGCTTCAGAAAATTTAATCAAGTTGATGAAGAAGAGAGACTCTTCTTCATTAACTTCACATCATTGCTTTCTTGGAACTTCTTGACAAATTCTTCTCTTGAGAGTGGTTTGTGATATAGCTTCAATCTATGACCATTCACAAGAAAAGTGACCTCTTCTTCATCTATTGTCCTGATTTTTACTACTCCATTGTCAAAAATTTCAACAATTTCATATGGCCTAAGCCAATGTGTTTGAAATTTACCTTGAAAATCCTTGAATTTTGAATCAAACAAGAGAGCCCAGTCACCTTCTTTGAATTTCTTCTCTTTGATGTACTTGTCATGCCATCTAGCCCTTTGTTGTTGGACTAGACTTGTTTTCTGAACTGCATCTTGTCTGATCTCATCCAATTCATTAATTTGCTCCAATCTATGCTTCTGTGCCTCCGTCAAATCAAGTCCTAGCTGAACTGCCATTTTGAAGGTTTGAATTTGGAACTCTATGGGAAACAAAACTTGCTTTCCATAAACAAGCTCATAAGGAGTATGGCCTGTTGTGTTTCTCCATGTAGTTCTATAGGCCCACAAGGCTTTAGGAAGCCTATCCACCCAATCTTTTCTATGTAAATGGACAGTATTTGTTAGGATTCCTTCAATAACTTTATTGGTAGACTCCACTTGACCATTTGCTTGTGGATGATAGGGAGTAGATTTTCTATGCCTGATTTTGTACCTCTCCATCATTTGCTCCACTAGCCTTGATGTAAATTGAGCTCCTTGATCTGTAACAATTTCTCTTGGGACACCAAAACGAGTAAAAATATCCTCAAAAAGAAAAGTAACTATAGATGCTTCATTAGAAACAAGTAATGGCTTGGCTTCTACCCATTTAGTAACATAATCAGTGCAAACTAATATATACCTCTTCTGTCTTGATGGAGGACTAATAGGTCCTACAAAATCCAAAGCCCATTTTTCAAAAGGTTCAATATGTACCTGAGTTTGTAATGGCATCTCACTTGAAGGAGAAGGTTTCCCTACCCTTTGGCAACTGTCACACCTTTTGACATACTCTTTAGCATCTTTAAACAAGGATGGCCAATAATATCCTAAATTAAGGATCTTATAGGCTGTCCTCTTATTTGCAAAGTGTCTGCCACAAGGTTCGTCATGACATGCCTTGAGAATCTCAGGCATCTCATCTTCACGAACACACCTTCTAATGATCAAATCTGGACCTGTCTTGTACAACTCATTAGCAACCCATGAATATTTTGCACTATCATTAATGATTTTTCTTTTATCCCTTGCATTCATAATCGAAGGAAATTTTTCTGAAACTAAATAATTAGAAATATCAGCAAACCATGGAGTTTGAGTAGAGATTGCAAAAAGATATTCATCAGGAAATTGATCTTCAACCGGAGTGTCATCTTTGATATTTTGGAGTCTAGATAGGAAATCAGCTACTGTGTTTTGTTTTCCAGGCCTATCTAGAATGGTAATGTTGAATTCTTGTAAAGCAATAACCATCTTATAACTCTGCCATTAGTGATTGATTTGTTCATTAGGTATCTAATTGCAGAATGATCAGTGTGAATAAAAGTTTCATAGCCTGTTATATAGTGTCTAAATTTGTTTATGGCATGAACAACGACTAAAAACTCTTTTTCAGTTACAGTATAGTTTAACTCTGCAGGAGTCAAATTTTTACTGATATAATAGATGGCATAGGGAATTAAATCTTTTTGTCCCAATACTGCTCCTAGAGCTGTATCGGAAGCATCTGTCGAGATATGAAAAGGTAACTTTCAGTTAGGTCCCCTTAATATAGGTGCTTCAGAAATTTTGGTTTTCAGGGTTTCAAAGGCTAACTGGCAATCAGAAGTCCATTTGAATTCACAATCTTTGGTGAGTAATTTGAAGAGTGGAGATGCTATTTTGGTGAAGTTTTCTATAAATCTCCGATAATATCCTGTAAATCCTAGAAAACTTCTAACATCTCTTTGACAACTAGGAACGGATAAGTTAGATATGACTTCAACTTTAGACTCATCAACTCTAATCCCATCCCCTGAAATGTGGTGCCCTAAAACAATACCTTCAGTAAACATCATAAAAAAATTTTCATGACTAAGTGAAAGGTTTGCTTCTTGACATCTTTTTAAAACTTTTTCCAAGTTGTCTAAAGCTTCTTCAAATGAGTTTCCATAAACTGTGAAATCATCCATGTACACCTCTACACAATCATGTATTAGATCTAAAAAAATTCCTAATACTGCCCTTTGGAATGTTGCAGGTGCATTGCATAATCCAAATGGCAATACTCGGTAAGCATAGGTACCCCAAGGACAGGTAAATGTGGTTTGTCTTGATCTTCAAGTGCTACTTGGATTTGATTGTAACCACTAAACCCATCTAAGAATGAGAAGTACTTTTTGCCAGCTAATGTATCTAACACTTGATCTATGAAAGGTAAGGGAAAATGGTCTTTAAGAGTAGCTTTATTTAGTTCTCGGTAGTCAACACATACCCTCCATTTTCCATTTTTCTTTGGCACAATTACCAAAGGAGAAACCCACTGACTATCTGAAATGGGATAGATGAAATTGACATTTAACAATTTTTTCAATTCTTCTTTAACAATCTCCCTAAGATTTGGATTCATCCGTCTTTGAGGTTGTCTGATTGGTTTGCAATTTTCCTCTATATAGATGTGATGAGTGCAAGTCTTGGGGATTATCCCTTTCATGTCAGTGTACTCCCATGCATATGCAGAAGAATGTCTCTGTAATACTTTGATTAACTCTTCTTGTTGAGATTTTTCTAGGTTCTTGTTTATGTTCAAAGTTTTACCTGGAAAAATCTCTCTTGTAGAGCTACCAAATTTGTCCATAGAATGAAGAGACATCTGCCTTGATGACAAAAACTCAATATTTGATCCCTCTTGAAATGATTCATGTTTGTGTTCTGGAGAGGATTCAAAGTTTTCTAGAGTATTCAGAATTTGATTATCTTCACTAATTTCAGAAATTGTGAAGAGAGGTTGTAAATCTTCCTCATCCTCTATCCATTGAGTGTCATCTAGATTTGTAATTGTCCTAGCTGGAGGATATAAAGTGAAATTCTTAGTTGAACTACCATCAGAGATGTACATATCACCGGATCTACAACTAATAAAAGCATCAGCTGTAGCCAACCAAGGTCTTCCTAATATAACAGGATGGCCTCCTAGATTATTCTTAGGAGTTAGGATCATGAAATCCACAGGGTACTCCCAAGAATCTAGGGACATTGGAATGTCTTCTATTACCCCATCTGGTTTGATCATAGATCTGTCTGCTAATTGTAATAGTGTGGGTGTAAAGAGAAGATTAGGAAGTTTCAGTTTATCCATGATTTGTCTACTCATGATATTGATTGCTGCTCCTAAATCAATGAGTGTGTTTTGGATTTCAATTCCATTGATGTGAATTTTGACAACTAGATTTCCTGGGTCAAGATACTTTGGAATAGAAATCTTGCCCATCATAATGTCTGCTATTTGTCCTGCCAGTTGAATTTTCTTGGTTTCTCTTATTCTTTTTCTTGTTGTCTTCATACTCAACTCCTTTATTGTTTTGGCTAAAATTGGAATTTCCTTGATGGCTTGTAATAATGAAATTTTAATGCAAACATTTCTCAGCTCATCTAGGAAATCATAATTAGGCACCATGATTTGTTTTTCTACACCTCTATCAATTTGTAATCTTTCTGGAAAGGGAGGTATAGAATTAGATGTAGATGGTTGCTATAATACAGGAGTTGAATTTATTGGATCTTTTTGCTTTAATTTTTCAGTGTTTGGGTCTTGAAAGGATGTGTCTTCCTCAAGACTTTTATTCACCCATAGAGAGTCTTCCTCAGAATTATCTTGTTCTTGTATGATCACAGAAGGATTCCTCTTTTCAAATATTCTTCTAGACCTAATTTGAACTTCACTAAGGTCTAGAGGAGTAATTAAATAAGTTGGAAACTGTTGGCCTTCTATCATGTATGTGTTCTGAGGATTTTTATTATTGGGGTTTGGTATGCGTTGAGCAGGCAATTGATTTGATTTTTGAGGAAATGGTAATGGGAGTGGTTGATTTTGATGTGGTTGGTTCTGATGATGTTGTTGAGGACTTTGTTGAAAATTTTGTTGAAGATTTTGAGGAAAATTTTGTTGAGGATTTTGAGGATAAAAATGTGGGTATGGTGGATAGGATGGTGGATACTGATAGTATGGAGAGTATCTTCCATAGGGACTTTGTGTTCCTTGTGCCCAAGATTGAGATTGACTTTGAAAATTGGGGCCAAGGTTGCTGCCAAGAATTCCAAGGTGGAGGTTGATTATACATTTGATCATGGAATCCTTGTGTTTGAGGTCCCTGCCAAGGTCTTCTAGAGACAAAATTAAGAGATTCTGTGGAATCTGTAGGAGTTTCCTCCTGAAAGACAACTTTGAGACCAGGAAGAGAAGAACAATTCTTGGTCTCATGTTTTTCAGAACAAATGACACAGGTCTCTACAACTTTTACATCCAAAGGACATTCTCTCAAGGCATGTTTCTTTCTACATTTGGGACAAAAGATTGCCAAGGCATCAGATTCAGCTTTTTGCTTGTTTTGTATCTTAAGGGTGTCTATTTGTTCACTAAGACTCCCTAAGATGTCAGATTTTAAATCATCAAGCATGTGTCCTATTTCTGATCTACTTACTGTCCCAGAAGCAGACTTACTTGCCCTTGCAAGAGCAGGATCTCTTGGACCTTTTACAGTTTTAGATTTCCCTCTTGAAAGGTTGATACATAACTCAGATATTTCAGGTAATGTGAGCTGTGATATATTCCCTTTTCCCATCATGTTAAGGATATCCAACCATTCATCCCTAATTGTTTTCAACAAAAGAGCTTTTAAGGTGTCTTGATCTAGGTTTTCCATTTTTTCTCTTTTGATGTTGTAATTAAATCTCTCCAACAAATCTTCCAAATTTTCATCTTCTTTTTGTAACATCTTAAACACTTCTTCCTTATGATTAACCGGCATACAATAATCCAAATAGCTCTCTAGAAATGCGCGTTTCATGTCTTCCCATGTTCTAATAGAACTGTTGATCAGACTCATAAACCACTTCAATGCTGCTCCTTTCAAGGTTGAAGGGAATAATTTCAGTTTTTGAGCATCTTGTAAGTAGTCATAAGTTCTACACAGAACTTCAAATTCAAATAAGAAGGTTTCAGGATCTTTAGTTTTAAGTCCATAGAAGTTTGGAAGGACAGAGGGTGAAATGTTTTTCATGGTTGTATTGGTTTCTTCATCAATTATAGGGAACCCAAAAGAGCTTCCTATTCTACCTCTTCCTCCATCTGCACCTCTACCTCCTTCTCCTCTACCTCTACCTCTACCTCCAAATAGTGTGTGCTCTCCATTAAAAACTCCTCCTCCTCCTTCTTCTGCCATGGTTGACTCTACTGTGGAAGTGGAAAGATTTGTGTCCCTAACAGGAGTTTTTAGATCTTCTTCTATGGCAGGTTCAGTGGATGAAGTGGAAGGTTTCTCTAATGGAATAGTTGACCTTAGATCTTCTATAAGTCCAAGATCAGGAGAGGATGGAATATGGGTATGAGTTGAAGGTGTACTAGCTCTGGATCTAGATGAAACAAGTGGTGTTCTAGAAATCAAACTTCTGCCTCTGCTGCTTATGAATCTTCCCCTTGAATCTCTCTCCCTACGCATATAATTATTTTTGGATGCTAAGAAACAAAGGTTACCTAGTTTTCACTTCCCCGGCAACGGCACCAAAATGTTTGGTCTCAATCTAGTCTCCTAAATTGAGCTCATTTAATTGTCAACCAGGGTTGGTAAACTGCTGAAGTGAAGTGTACCGTATGTACCTAGGTGTTTGTTTCTTAATGCGTTGTGTGTAGTGTTTTGTGATGTTTTTGGTCTTTTGTGATGATTTATGATGTTTTTGATCTTTTGGTGGTTTTATGTTCACAAGGAAAATGACTAGAAAGCTAATGGAAAGAAGCTAATGATTAAAAACAGAGTAAAGCCTAATTGGTTGATGAAAAATGACAAATGCAATTGCAGATATTGAAACAGAATCAAATCCAAACTATGACTGAGCAAAAACAAAGCTTGATAATGAATTTTAAGCAAATGATTCAAAACACAAACTCAACTTGTCAAATTCTTTCATCAAAGGCATTTTGAGAGAGAGCTTGAGACATGGTCAACTAAGTGTGCAAATCCTCCTAACTAAACAGTTAAACAACTAACTTATAATGATGCAACATTTTATCCTTGATTAGAGATTTGTTGAAGCATATTTGGAGTAAAACATTTATACCATCATAAGATCTTCTACTCTAAGACTAGTTCCTAACTCTATTCTGCAACTTAGTTTGATGACACTACACTTCACTCAAAGGTTATGGATTTTTGAAATAGTCTTTTGAGGAAATGTTTGTTTGTGAGATGATAAGGAAGTTGCAGAAGTACTTCAGGCCTTAAAATGATGTTGTCTTCTGTTCATATGGTTATGAATCAATTGTAGATTTTAGAACAAGAAGAGGTTTGTAAATAATGAAGGCTGTTTTGTTAAGCTTAACAACTGAAGTAATCTAATATGCAGTGAATGACAACTGAATGTGGAGTGCAAATGCAATGAGTTAAGCTAAAACTGAACTTAAGATGTCACTAGTCTAAAACAGTGCTGAACTACCAAGTCATTATCAAACTTAAAACAAAATAACTGAACATGAGTTAAGTGCAATTAAACTCCGGAGTATCCTAACTAGGCTACCATGCATTATTATATGGAATTATACAGTCTGTTTTTCCATCATGATTGGTATTTTGGAAGAGTTTCTTAGAACAATCCTAACTGTACAATTCAGTGCAAATGCAAACATAAAGACTGAAAGCAATGAAAAACTAAGATATCATAGCTATCTCCTACCCATCGTTATGATATTTTGGAAAAGCATTTTAAGAGCAAGAACAACTATGATACTTAGTGAAAACACACAACTGAAACGTTCAAGATCACAATCATGCTTAAGACATTATAAGGATTTTTTGGAAGAGTTTCTTCTTTTGGAAGAGTGCTTAGCATAAGTATAACTATGATGGTGAACAAAAGAGATTACAATTAAATCCTACAATACTATAGCCATTTCCCATTCATGATCATAATCTTTTGGAAGAGCTTCTTCTTTTGGAAGAGTTTTTAGAACAAGTATAACTATAGTAGCTAATGAAAACAACTACGAATTCAACTTCAAAAACGTAAAGGCAGCTAAGATACTTATCTAAATTGCGCAAATAAATCCGTGCAGGAGGCAGGGGCCCTCTACCACCAGATGGAATATAACTCCAAATCAAATCAACGCTTTCAAAACAATATTGTCTGCTTCATTAAAGGTGAAATAACTTGAACAGAGCAATCTGCGTCTTCAGAAATGTAGCACAGAATCTAAGCAAAATCTGGAAAACAAAATCTAGCCTAGCTCTCGGTTTCCCAAGTGTTTATATAACAAATGTACATAACAAGACTTGCAACAATTCCAGGATCATTGTCTTTCCTTATCGAAATCACATTAGGACTCTTGAAGTGGCTGCGTAAAAAGGAAAAGGACATCCGGACTAAGACAGTCCTATTAGAAGTCTGCCTTCTTAAATGTGTTCCCACGTACAAAAACCATATCCAGAATTCGTTTCTTCCTTCATGGTGAGCAACGAACAATGTAGACATGACGTGGAATATACCCATATGCGGTTTTTCTTGAGAGGCCACCTGGAACATACCCAAACATGAAGACAGCTGCAGAATTTCCGGTTAGCTACGGAATGTCTGCATTCTGCAGCTAGTTCCGGTCAAAATGCATTACAATGGCAAAAATCACAAAACTTAGCAAGTCAGTCATGTTAATCATTCTAAAAGTAATTTTAACTAAATTCATTGATCAATTGGGTCTAGGATAACAATGGACAAAGGAAAATGAGGTAAAGTAAGATGAAAGAAAGCACAATCTTGAGGCTCAACAGACACCCCTGAATTCTTTAGCTAAAATTTGTAGATGAAAACATAAAGATAATAATAACAGATAGAGTTAAGGTGCCCAAACAACATATCTCAATCTAAAATTTATGTTCTATTATCATATAAATTGATGTACAATACGGAAAACAAAGGAGAAACATTAAGAGAGAGGGATAACATCACCATTAACATAGCTCAAGAATCATGTGAACGTGCTTGTATTACTGATGTCCATCTCAAAAAAAGTTACAATACTCTAGTGCAATAATCTTTGCAACTCAGAGTCTGATCAAAATTCAGCTTAGCAACCAACCAACCAACAATAATAATGAATAATACATGCAGTATTTAACTGCAGATGAGGATCTTACCCTAATTTAGGGCGACAAATTTTTATTTACTATAGAGTAAATGATTTTTGACAATTGATACCATGCAAGGCCCAATCCCAAAATATCTCTGAATGACTCACTGCAATAATAACTTTCTAATTTGCTGTTGAGCTAAACTTTAAAATATATTTGACTTATTTTCCTTAAAACATTAACTTTACAATAAATTCTAAACTGCTGCTAAAATATCTCGGACCAAAACATTAATTGAGGTAGCTTGTATTAAATAAAAATCTAGCTGTAGGTGGCCAATGTGATTGGGAAGAGTTAAATGTTAAGTGGCCTTGTCATTTGGCTTTGTCTTCTTCGTTGATTCGTTTCTGATTTTTCTTTAAACTCTGATTTGTCTTTTCCTTAATTCTGTTTTCTTTTGCTGCCTTTGTTGTCACTGTAATATCTTCTTCAACCTTGTTGTTTTACCGGCTTTCTCCTTTACCTCTGTCCTTTGACTATTTTTATTTTTAACCTTTGACTGATATTTTTATTTCTTTTAACTTTCATTATTACTTTAATTGTGTTTTTTTTTGTCTTTATCTTTGTCTGTGCGGCCACTGTAAACTCTTCTTTTTCTTTACCCTACTATTTGAAGAAAACTTGTTGTCCTTGGAGTAATTATATGATCCTTATTGATCGTGATCCATTGCTACTTCTGAATGTTCTTGCGCTCCTAATCCTTTGATAAATAAGGCTTCTAGATCATCACCCAGAGATCCTATTTTAAGCAATTTTTGGAATTAGAAATGCAAATTATGCATTTTCCGCCACGTATATCACCTGAAAAATTCAAAAATATTCATTAATTTAAAACATAGGGCCTCTGCAAGGAAGTGATATGACTTGGAGGTAGCAGGGAAAACTGTGGACATAGTCTGAGTATGGTAGCTTTTGGTTTTTGTGTTTAGCTGTGGCTTTTCGAGTCTTTAGAAACATTGCAGGGGTTACATGGTGGCTCGAGGCTTATCGTAATGGCGCAGAGTTCCAAAATATTCAAACAAGGGTCAACGGTTTCGTATTATGGTACGAGGGTGGTTTTGTGGTTTTTGCACTGTGCGTAAGAGGTTAGTGGTATTGGTTGGGGGGTATGTGATAAATTGTGGGGGCGACGTGTGGCGGCGGGGACAGGTGCGAAAACTGCATATTTCGCAAGCCCCAAAGGTTTTAAACCTCAGGATTTTTGGTTTGTGATAGGGCGTGATGGCTATTAGATCGGGAGGCAAAGATCTGATGGTGGTCGGGTGAGAATGGGCTTGGTGTTAGTTAGGAAGGTGGGCACAGACTTTGAATGTGGTAAGGTGTGCTTATATATATACATAGCTTATAATTTGGGGCTCGTGGGTATATTGTTGCTGGATGTACAATACAGCGCCAAGGCTACATGGACGCCGAGGGTGTGTGCAAAGCGGGGTTTAAACGTATAAGGGGTCGAGAGTTTAAATAAACAGGGTTTATTTAAAAAGAGTGGGTCCTGGGAAAATTTATTTCAAAACAATGTAAAAAAGGGTTTTTACATTTGTTTTGAATGAAAATAGAGGAAAATGAGTGAAGGGGAAGCGATTTTAGTGAGAAAAAAGGGGTTTTAGCATAGGGAAGAGGGATTTAAGAAAGGGGAAAGGCTAAATGAGGGGTTTTTAAGTCAAAAATGGGTTTTTCATAATCACGAGGGTATTGAAAAAAGGTAAAATGGGAGATAATGAATAGGTTAAATGGGAAATAATGAAGGCAGTGAGATTTCTGAAAATAAATGATAATCAGGGAATATTATTTTCAGCGAACTGTAAGAAATCCACAATCATCTAGTGATACTATAGAATACAGGAGACTAACAAGTATCATCAATAATATTTTTCGATGAACACCATAGGTGGAAAGTCATTACATGATTTCTAGGGTCTTCCGCTTGCTTCCCTTCGAATTTCGGAAAGTACTAAGGGAGCTTCGTGGGCATGGGGAGCCAATTGGGATTGTGTGGAATGGGATCATTTGTTAACTTTGATAATATAATATTCCCAAATGGGAAGAGTAACATTATAGCACATAAAACTAGAAATATGCAGAAATATTAATAGATAAAATCATGAGACAACAATAGATTCATTCCATTATTATTATAACAGCAAAATAGGTACAAGATCTTGAGGAAAAGATCACTCGAGTTTGGAAAACAAGCCTCCCATGAAAGCATACACCTAGATCTGAAATGTTGCTAATACAATAAAAGCTGGAATGTCAAAACTGCGATGTCTACGAAGGGATAGCTACAATTGAAAATGGAAATACATATGCTGCTAAAATGCTCCAATAGTGCAAGAAATATAGGTCCAAGCCCTAAAATATATTTCCAGGACAACCCAGGAAAGGTTTATGGAAATACACACTATACCAAAATAACATATTTGGCCCTAGGGCTGAATAATATTTGCAACTGAATCATTGATGGGAGATGGTTGATATGTTATACAAGATGGCAGATCCTCCTCCAACATATCTCCTAAATCAAGTGTTGATCCCCTCAAAGGAAACACAACTCCTCCAAATAGTGCAATATACCCACTCCTGCAGCTGCTCTCCAAAATAACGCAGTCCTTGAGGGAAACTATGATGTAGCTGATGATAGCTACTTGGACTGGTGCAAAAATATGAAATGAAGCACCTATGACTTCCTCACAAGCTTTCGGATGAAAGGATGATCCATCCAATGGAAAACTAGCTCAGAAATTGGAGACCTCTCTCCTCCACTGCTACACCCGTATAACACAACACAGATCTGGAATAGACTGCGTTGTATATGAGATTGAAGCTTGTCCAAATTACAGATAGTGGTAATGTAGCTCAATATATCCTCTCCTGAGTAAGAACTCTAAGTCCCCTGAGGATGAGGGTGGGATTTCCGCTCAGAAACACCCTTGTGCTAAACAGCACAACAAACCATGCTAAACAAAAAAATCATGCATAGAAATGTCACATGACAAATCCAAATCTAAAAAGATCAAAATAAATAATACAAATCCATCCCTTCTAATGTTGCCATCCTCTTCCTTTTATGTTTGGTGAGATTCCTCACCTTGGGTCCCACTCACTAATGGATATGCTCCCATGCATACACTCCTCCTAAATGATTTTCTTGTCCTCCATTAATCCTCCATGATCTCCATAACAACGTTGTTTAGCCGGTCAACATTGACCTAGTCCACATGCTCTAGCCCTTGTTCACACCTTAGGGTGCTTTATTAAGCTGAAAATATTATCCACTTTCACATGAGAAGTGGTTTTATTCTTCATAAATATATTTATGGGTATCCCTACCCACTTATTTACCTATCTAAGTGAAAAAATAAAACTTTAATATTCCAATTAATTTTGGAATATTATAGTCCTCCCCTCCAAAATTTTTCTTGTCCTCAAGCAACTGCAAGGATACTGCAAAATATCCAATGGATATGTCTCATCCCAAGCATACAAATTAACCTTTGGTAGATAAACCAAATATCTCTCATCATAAAGAAGTGGGAGATATATGGAAAGAGTTATATGATGTCCATTGGCCTCCTCAAGGCATGAGATATGGTAAATGTTGGGTGCCTCAATCCCAATGAGAAACTCCAATCTCCATGATATCATCCAAACAAAGTGAGCCATCCTTGGTAGCTCATAGAAAAAATCACCAATCCCCTGCTTATGCAATGTGTAGGGGTTTCATGGCTGAAAATGAGAGATAATAATGTTCAACTTATGTTATCTCTCTCTCCATTTATGATAGATATGGAACTGTTGATCTTGGGTTGCAATAATGTGGTCATTAAGAAACCAAAATGCATTTGGACTCTTATGATTTCACACTTTGGTTCCAAGAATCACTCTTTCCCAATCCATCCTACATATAGTGAATAGAATGTCATCACAATATGGGATCAAAAATAAAAATGGACTATGTGTCATATAGCATGTTGGATGGTGATAATAGTCCCTCAAGTGAGACCAACATTGTTCTGTCTCTAGATATCTCAAAATATGATATTATAAGTGGCCATCCAACCACTTTCTTGCTGCCATATTCTTCTCAAAAGCTTGAGAATAGTAGAGCACATCAGGTGTTGTCTGAATATGAACCAAGCAAAACAAATATTGCCCAAATTCCTCTAGAAAGTCATCAATCCCATCCCTGAATGTAGTACCAAAAGGACCATGAAATTCAAAGAGAGGCTTTCTCTCTTGTGGAGCAATGTGTTGCAAATGTATGGTAAAGGAATGTAAATTCATTGTTAGTTGATCAATAAGCATCAAAACACAATATTTACCATATATTGTAGACAAGTTGGTGAAGAGGTCCATAGATGAGCCTTACCATCTCTCCATCAAAAGGGGAAGTGACTGAAACAACCCTGCAAGGTGGTTTCTTTCCTCCTCATACATCAAGAAAGATACATATCTATTGATATGTTGGTGCACATCTTCTTTGTGATCCTCCCAATAGAATCCCTCCATGATGGTGTGATAAGACTCAATGAAGTCTACATGTCCTGAAGAGAGTGCCTTATATACTGCATGTAGAATCTCCTCCTTGAACTTGGAGTCTCTAGTCAAGTAGATATGATCATGGAAATAAATGACTCCAACAACCACTCTATACTTCCCATCTGCCACTTTCCCATCAAGAACCTTACATGTGCAGAGGTTCTTGGAATACTCCACCAATAATTGGGACTCCCAATATGGATCCATCCTCATCAATAGTGACAGCGTCGTTGAGATCTGAAATGCAGCACCTGTCACAACATATCTCTCCTCTTTGACATGCTCAATGACAAAGCCACATGCTGGAGTACTTCCATCACACTTTTGTTGCCTCCCTTGTAGCTGATATTTCCCAAGACAAGATTGAAGTTCATGGAGGTCAACCTCCTCTTGGAAGGTATTTCCCATCCAAAACTTCCATAGCTTGGCCAATGCATGCAAGAGTGTCAATAACCTATTGTCATATTCAGAAATATTCCTGATGTGTGGAAGTATCATTTCCTACTCCAAGGTTATGGAGTAGCCCTTTGACACCATGATCATGCCATCACAGATTCATGAATCATCATATTTCAGCGCAAATAACTGAGTGGGAGATGAGAATGTCCATATCATAAAATTTCTCACCTCTCCTTTGAACCCATTAAAGGTTCTCGGCGTTGTGCTAGCTCCTCCCAAAGCTCCTTCCTTAGCCAAATATATCAATTCTGCACCATGTTGAGAGAACTCTTTGTTCATTTTCCAATCAGGGGGTCTCCCTGGTGTAATGCCTCCATGTAATGAAACATCAAGGCCTAGAGCATGTTTTATATGTGAGTGGATTGATTTTTCCCTGCCCTCACTGCGCAAATCATCCTCCTGCTTCTGTGCATAAACCTCCTGAAAAGAATGGGTGTGTATGTTCCCAATCACTTGATGTTGGCCATCCTTCTCATCTTCTCCTACCTTCTACAAGATCTCACAGTCTAAGATGTCTTCCTCTAGTGTAATCAACTGTTGCACACCCAACATCTCATTGGTGTCCAAAGTCTTGATCACAAGGGAATGATATATCATGGTGTATTTCCCCAAAACTATGTTCAATTTTGAAACACACTTCATCCACTATTTTTTATCATTTCCTATCAATATAGACACATGTTGCTCCTCATATTCATATGTAAGATCCTTTGGAACTTCTTGCAAAGATACAAGAGCTCCTCTAGTTGAAGCAATTGCTTCATCTTCATCTCCAAATAGAGGTAAATCTCCTCCTGTTGTCACATCGTTGGAGGATCTTTCCAGCTCTTCCTCTTCCTTCTCCTCATCAATGGAGAATACCTCATCATTAAGAGATAATTTGTCTTGGTCCCCTCTTTAGGGAGGAATCCTCATGTCTTATTCTTGAGAATAAAGTTCTTGTTGAAGTGGGGCTTTTGCCCTTGGAAAAGAATGTTACAGATCTTTAACCCCCTCAACAATGTTCTAAAATGGAGTTGGCTTCATGGATCCTTCCAACTCATGCAAAGGTTATGATTTCTTGGGTTTGGCTAGCTCACCCAAGGAAGTTCCAAAGTGTTTTTGATCAAATCGTTTCACTAACCTCCTAGTGAAGTTTGCATAAGTAGATATATTTGCATGGTTCAAAGAAGATTCATAAAACCACCAGGCATAAGCCTTACCTTCAAGATGCAATTCTTATACTCTAATGGCCTCCTCTTCTGAAACTTGATGCAACTGAAAATATGTGTCTAGCTTCTTTACCCAAGCCTTAGCTGTGCACTTGGGTGACCCATCAAAAGTAGGTAGGATGAACCTACCCAAAGTGTGTTGCATGCACCCTCTTCTTCTATTGTGGTTATTGGGTCTTCTATTTTCTTTTATTTGACAAAAACCTTGGAAGTTGAGATGCTCTTTGAATCTTCTAGACTGAGATACATATTCTTGGAGATAGTCACCAAGAGTCTCCTCCTTTGGTGTGTCTCATTCCGCTTCTTCTCTTGCTAAGAATGTAGGCATGGTACCATGTTGTAGATCTGATGGCGTAGATGAATTCTCACACCCGTAATGTGAAAAACTGGAGCTTTCTTTATGTACAAATCCTCTTGGAGAATCTCTATATCTCTCCATCCTCATCTCTTTAATGTCTCTGTTAATGCCCTGCATAGTTTGAAGAAGAAGTTATGAGAACTCATTTCCTCTTGATAATGGAGTCTTGCCTCCATCTCTTCTGCAGATATTCTCCTTTCTATGATAAGCCTCCTTAGATGACATAATGGATGAAGTACACAGGTTGAGCCAAGACTATGCTCTGATACCACTGTAATATTCCCAAATGGGAAAAGCAACAATATAGCACATAAAACTGGAAATATGCAGAAATATCAATAGATAAAAGAATGAGACAACAATATATCCATTCCATTATGATTATAACAGCAAAATAGTGATGCCCAAAAGTGGGCTCAAAACCTCTATCTTTACCTTCAACTATAAATAAGGTTTTAAATTGCATAAAAAGGTTAATATTTGCAACTTGATCAATCGACAGGTTTTGAATCTAGCCAAAAACCCCAGACCTGTATGTAGGGCTTGATCTTGTTCTAAATCACTACTGCAGTTTTCAAATAACGCTTTCATAAAAATACTCACTCTACATAATGGCCCTTTCTTCGTACATAGCAATCATTTTTTTTCTACCCTACCTCTTGGAAAGCAAAATCCCGAATAACGCACTGCTCTGTTTTAATTCTTAGACATTTACCATGGTTGCACAGATCTGAATGGCCTAGGATAAGGCAGATCATTTATCACTACATAGCTAACATTTCAACCTCATATCCTTACCTCAATTCAACAAACTAGAGCTCTCTGGACATTTACAACGAATCTGCAGGTCGATGGAGTAAGTTTCAATACATAGGTAAAAACGCAGCGTTCAACCAACACTTTGATTTTCTCTAAATATTCATCAATTTCATGGTTGTTGAGGCATAATTCCATCCTCAGTATAAAAATATTTCCATCCTCGATCCCCGATTCTCCATCAATGGTAAAATTTCTTAAAGAAAGCCCTAAACAAATCTTGAATCCCCCAACATCTCCTCCAGATATGACAATCATATCGTGTAATGTGCATAGAATAACTGCTTACAGCTGAAAGTGTTGTCTTCAAATTTTTAGTGACAAGAAATCTAAGGCTTATGAGCAGCAAGAGTAAGTTCTAGCGCTCTCACAAAAGCTCTCCAAATTCACAAAAAAATAACGCTCAACACAATCCACAATGGCAGTGGATTATCCACAAATTCAATACAATAGTAGCTTGATCTCCCACATCATTTGATCACCATATGGAGTCTTCGGTCAAGCACAGTTACGACCTTGTATGAAACAGAGTATGTTTTTTTTTCAATCCGATTCAATCTTTCCTCCAGGATTGATTCCCCATCATGGTGCGCCCAAGAGGTTTTCTCAAAACTGCATGAATCTCCTCCTATGAAGTTGCCTAGTTTCCATCCAAATCAACAACTTCAAAAGCATTTTCAAATCCATTGGGATGAAAGTATAAGCAATGCCTCATTTGTTTAGATCGATGAATTATTGTTTAAAGAATTTATTGATTATGATTATGACCCTAACTGACTTCCAGAACCTGAATTCGATCATTCTCTGTTGATACAGGGCGTTCTTCTATGCTTATTTCAATTATAAAAATCAATGTACAGATCTCAGGGTTCACATACAAAAATTGAATCCCTTCTAGTTCAGCTATATATGCACACAATATAAATGCATGTAGGAACACTTTACTATATTAATTTCATGTTATTAAACACAATCAGTACATACATTCACTGAGGAGTCAGGATTCTCGTTCCTTTCTTCCTCTAGGCCCTGATTTTTCAACATTGAATTGGCCTTCCATACATTTCATAATCACTCTCACGCACACTCCCTCTATCTCTCCATATAATCCAACCTTGAATGCCTTCACGTCATGTCATATTTACAATGAAAGGATTCTGAACTAATTTCAATTCAGATCCTATAAAATCTCCTCACCAAAATCCTAGATCCCTAACTCAATATTCAAGAGATATTTTAGCTCCATAAAATATGCATGAAACTTCTAAAATCTAAGATCTAAAATGTTCTCACACATTCGAGAAAAATCACAAATTAATCATCATTTTAATAATTTAAACTTTAGAGAATCTCTCCCTTCATAAAATAAACATTCCCCTTAGGTTTATTCAAGAATGAATGTATGGAGTAGGATGCTCCTACATCAGACTCCCAAGGAGCAAAATGTTCCATGATCTCCTGATCATGAATTGTTGTTGTTGGAGTCGTCCTAGTTTCCAAACTTTATGTTGTTGCTCACCACTTGCTTTGCCATCTTGTTGCTTCCTTGTAGATGTATGCATTGCTCCTGGATCCAAATTCTTAAAATGTCTTTGTGCAATCATATTTCTCTTACTTGCATTAACAATCATAGGATTGTTGTTGCTTTTGTTTCCTATTATCCACTTGAAAGCTTTTTTTTCCAATGTTGTCTTCTTTATCTCTTCCTGCTGCTGGTTTTTTCCTCTTTGGAATGAATAATTTACTCCTTCACAAGATATCTTACATTCAACCAATTTCTCTCTCAAGGTTTCAACATATTTAAAACCTTTCTTAATGCACCTTTTATCAATTGTTTTAGCTTGTACTTCCACTATCAACATCATGGGTTGCCTCTAAGAGGTTATTTTTTGATCATGATGTATATCAGTCCACAATTCATTGGCAGAAGTTATAATACACCATTCCTCTGCTCCTCCCATTGTCCACACATCCTTTGTTCATCACATCCTTTGGTATTCACATACTTTTGGAGTTGTGAACAAATTTTGTTCAAATTCTGCCATTTCTCTCTCTCTACAGTCCTCTTTAACAGTATCCTGCATAAGAGTTGTTAAAATTTTGCTTTCTTCATCCGAAATTCCATCATGTTGGGAACACTGCTCTTCATGAAAATCATCAACTAAAATTTTCTCTAAACCATGAAAAAAATAAAAATCAAATATTTCATAATCATCATGGTCATATGGAAATGATCATACACAATTACATCTTCAAAATTCTGATATTTCTGCTGCAACCAATTCAAAAATTCAAAATCTGAATTGTCTTCAAGCCTATCCCTTTGATCTCTGTCAATCTGCCAAACATTTATTCCTTCCTCAAACCTAAATTTACATTTCTTGTCACCCTGAAGCAATATTTTCCATTCAGCCACAAAATTCCAACCTTGTATTGTGAGATAATTTCAAAGGTTTCCTCCCACTTTCCTTCATAAACTTTCAAAGGATATGATTTCTTTGACCATTCTCCTTTCAACTACTCCATGGAAGGCTGATTTCTTCCATATTTTGTACCTGCACATTTAAACATTTTTCAGAAATTACATTCTTCCTCACATTCCTTGGGCTCATGTTCAATTTATAACATACATTTCTCTTCTTTTTGGCTACAATTTTCTGTTACATGAGTTTCTTCTTGTACTTGTTGTCCATCTTCTGCAGTTCTCTGATCACAATCAACAATCTGATGTTTTTCCAATTAATTCCTGGTTCTTTATAAACCTCTTCATGACCTTTGAAAGCATAGATTTGTTCCGTCCTTCCTTGAGAAATTTCTACAATTTCTTCTCCATGGTTGTATTCATAAGTTAGTCTCCTTCTTTTCCTAGTTGCATGAGATAACAATATCTCTTCTTCCTTGGGTCCTTGGCTGTTTCCTAGTCTTTGACTCTCTATAATTTCTTTTTCATTGAAAGAATTGTCTTGAGTTGCACTCTCCTTATCACTTATTCCTTTGCCACAATTGCACATCTGCAAGACATACATTGTCTCCTCCTTTGTAATTTTCCAACAGCTCTCAATCATACAAACAATTTCTTCAGAAATATTTAGATAAAAACTAAATAAGAAAATGTACAGCCAATAAATTATACCTCCCATCTTACTCTTCTTTCCATAAAATTGTGAAATTTTGATATGATTTCTTTCATAACCTTCTTCAAGGTTGTCTTCATGACACAAGGTTGAAATTCCTTCTTCTAAAATAGTCCTTTGAAACTTTCCAACTCTAGAATCAACTACCTCTTGTTGTCCTTTATAAGCATAGTCCTTTTCTTGGACTGTTGCTCCCATTTTTTGCATTTGTTCATCTCCATTTGCTTGATCTTTAGTACCTGCAATTTCACACTCATACAAAATTTTAGTTTGAAATACATTACAATTTCCTTCTTCACTTGATGTCATCTACATCTCCTCTTTGTGTTGCTCCAAGCACTCCATCATCCCATCACTCTCATCATAATCCTCTCCTCGGATTGACCCTTCTTCAGGTTCACAAAAGTGAACTTCTTCTCTGTGTTTACTTCTACTAGTTTTCTTTCCGTGCTTCATCCAAATCTCCATCTTTGACATCAATTTCCTGGAAAATAACCTCATAACAGGCCACTTGACTCTTTTCCTCACATTCACTCCATATTTCAGATTCTCTCTAATCTCTTCTTGTAGCAGTTGTTCCAAATGATTGAGTTGTGCCCTTAACTCAATCATCTCTCTATCAAAATTTTCATCATCTACTCCCCTTTTGCCATCCGTTCTGGAATCTTCTTTCCTCTTTCTATGGCTTGCTTCTAAGCCTTTCCTCTGACTATCTAGAGTCATTTTCACCTTTCCTCTTGTGAAATTTTCCATGTCCACTTGGGAGCTACACTAAAGCCTCTCTCTTGTAGCCAGTCTCAATTACTGCTACACAATCCTCTATCAAGCTTCCCTCTTGTGCTTGATCTCCTGGGATCACTTGGTTCTCTTTCCTCTAGAACCCTTTTAAGAATTCCCTTGCTCTTCTCTAGCTTCTGCATTTCTGCTCCCTCTCTTCTTCTTCTGACTGTATGGCTGCCACAATTCCCTTGTCTGCTACTAGTTGCACATACACATCAATATTAATCAAAATTAACCACTTAACAAGAACTTATTTCCATGATGTTGTCTTTTCTCACTCTACCTTTAGATGGAATGATCTCAATTTTTCCTCAGTCTTCAGGTACTTTCTGCTAACTCTCCTCTGCAATTCATTGCTGGACATTCACCTCTGCACTAAAATTTAACCTTCATGCACAAGTTTCAATTATGGTCCTCAAAGAGCATTACAAGCTCTTTCCCCAATTCAAATTGATCTGAATTGAGCCTCCTTGATCATATTTTCGAGAAAATCCAGCTCTGACACCAAATGATGCCAAAAAGTGGGCTCAAAACCTCTATCTTTTCCTTCAACTATAAACAGGGTTTCAAATTGCATAAAAAGGTCAATATCTGCAACTTGATCAATCGACAGGTTTTGAATCTAGCCAAAAACCCCAGACCTATATGTAGGGCTTGATCTTATTCTAAATCACTACTGCAGTTTTCAAATAACGTTTTCATAAAAATACTCACTCTACATAATGGCCCTTTCTTCATACATAGCAATCATTTTTTTCTACCCTACCTCCCTTGGAAAGCAAAACCCTGAATAATGCACTGCTCTGTTTTAATTCTTAGACATTTACCACTGTTGCATAGATCTGAATGGCCTAGGATAAGGCAGATCCTTTATCACTACATAACTAAAATTTAAACCTCAGATCCTTACCTCACTTCAATGAACTAGAGTTCTCTGGACATTTACAACCGATCTGTAGGTCGATGGAGCAAGTTTCAATACATAGGTAAAAACGCAGCGTTCAACCAACACTTTTATTTTCTCTGAATCTTTGCCAATTTCATGGTTTTTAAGGCATGATTCCATCCTCAGTATCAAGATATATCCATCCTAAATCTCCAATTCTCCATCAATGCTAAAATTCCTTAAAACACGTCCTAAACAAATCTTGAATCCCCCAACATCTCCTCCGGATATGATAGTCGTAGTGTGTAATATGCATAGAATAACCGCTTATAGCTGAAAGTGTTGTCTTCAAATTTTCAGTGACAAGAAATATAAGGCTTATGAGTAGCAAGAGTAAGTTTTAGTGCTCTAACCAAAGCTCTCCAAATTCACAAAAAAATAGCGCTCAACACAATCCACAATGGTAGTGGATTATCCACAGATAGAATACAACAGTGGCTTGATCGCCCACATCATTTGATCACCATATGGAGTCTTCGGTTAGGTGCAGTTACGACCTTGTATGAAAGAGAGCATGTATTTTTTTCAATCCAATTAAATCTTTCCTCCATGATTGATTCCCGATCATGGTGCGCCCAAGATGTTTTCTCAAAATCACATGAATATCCTCCTATAAAGTTTCCCTGTTTCCATCCAAATCAACAACTTCAAAAGCGTTTTCAGATCCTTCAGGATGAAAGTAGAATCAATGCCTCGTTTGTTCAGATCGATGAATTATTTTTTTAATAATTTATTGATTATGATTGTGACCCTAACTGACTTCTAGAACCTGAATTCGATCATTCTCAGTTGATACAGGGCATTCTTCTATGCTTATTTCAATTATAAAAATCAATGTATAGATCTTAGGGTTCACATACAAACATTGAATATCTTCTAGTTTGGCTATATATTCACACAATATAAATGCATGTAGGAACACTTTACTATATGAATTTCATGTTATTAAACACAATCAATACATACATTCACTGAGGAGTCATGATTCTCATTCCTTTCTTCCTCTAGGCCCTGATTTTTCAACATTGAATTGGCCTTCCATACATTTCATAATCACTCTCATGCACACTCCCTCTATCTCTCCATCTAATCCAACCTTGAATGCCTTCACGTCATGTCATATTTACAATGAAAGGATTCTGAACTAATTTCAATTCAGATCCTACAAAATCTCCTCAACAAGCTCCTAAAATCCCTAACTCAATCTTCAAGAGATATTTCATATCCCTAAAATATGCATGAAACTTCTAACATCTAAGATCTCAAATGTTCTCACACATTCAAGAAGAATCACAAATTAGTCATCATTTTAATAATTTAAACATTAGAGAATCTCTCCCTTCATAAAATAAACATTCCCCTTAGGTTTATTCAAGAATGAATTTATGGAGTAGGATGCTCCTGCATCAAATAGGTACAATATCTTGAGGAAAATATCACTCAAGTTGGGCAAACAAGCCTCCCATGAAAGCATACACCTAGATCTGAAATGTTGCTAATACAATAAAAGTTGGCATGTCAAAATTGTGTTGTCTATGAGGGGATAGCTACAGATGAAAATGGAAATACATTTATATGTTGCTACAATGCTCCAATAGTGCAAGAAATATAGGTCCAAGCCCAAAAACATATTTCAAGGATAACCTAGGAAAGGTTTCCGGAAATACACACTATACCAAAATAGCAGATTTGGCCCTAGGGCTAAATAATCTCTACAGCTGAAACACTGGGAGATGGCTTACCTGATATAAAATATGGATGATCCTCCTCCAACATATCTCCTAAATTAAGGGCTGATCCCCTCAAAGGAAACACAACTCCTCCAACTAGGGCAATAAACCCACTGTTGTTGCTGCTCTCCAAAATAACGCAGTCCTTGAGGGAAACTGCGTTGTAGCTAATGATAACTACTTGACCTGGTGAAAAAATATGAAATGAAGCCCTGATGACTTCCTCACAAGATTTTGGATGAAAGGATGATCCCTCGAATGGAAAAATAGCTCAAAAATTTGAGATCTCTCTCCTCCACTGCTACACCCCTATAACACAACACAGATCTGGAATAAAATGCACTGTATATGAGACTGAAGCTTGGCCAAATTCTAGATAGTGGTAATGTAGCTCAATATAACCTCTCTTGAGTAGGCACTCTAAGTACCCCGAGGATGAGGGTGGGATTTCCACTTAGAAACACCCTTGTGCTAACAGCACATCAAACCCTACTAAACAGCAAAAGCATGCAAAGAAATGTCACATGAAAAATCCAGAACTAAAAAGATCAAAATCAATAATACAAATCCATCCCTTATAATGATGCCATCCTCTTCCTTTAATGCTTGGTTATCTTCCTCACCCTGGGTCCCACTCAATAATGGAGCTACTCTCATGCATAAATTCCTCCTAAATGACTGTGTTGTCCTCCATTAATCCTTCATGATCTCCATAACAACGTTGTTGATCTGGTCAACATTGACCTAGTCCACATGCTCTAGCCCCTGTTCACACCTTAGGGTGCTATATTAAGCTGAAAAGATGATCCATTTTCACATGAGGAGTGTTTTTATTCTTCATAAAGAGATTTATGGGTCTCCCTACCCACTTATTCACCTATCTAAGTGACAAAACAAAAATTTAATATTCCAATTAATTTTGGAATATTACAGATAGATCTGGTAGGTTTAAAGATGATAAGAAAGGTAATTGAGTGTCGAGTTGTTGGAATCATGATTTTCATTAGACCAAAACCAATATGCGTTAGTATCTGCTACAATAGCTAGAGTTACGATCCACAAGAGGAAGTTAGTCTATGTCTCAAAACACATGGGTAGCGTTGAACCCAATGTCAAACAATCTCCCCCCCCAACACGAGCAGGGTGAGTTTCAAACTCGAGACATGTCGCTCTCATACCACTTGTTGGAATCACGACTGTCGTTAGACAAAAACCTGCAAGCATTAGTCTCCGCTACAATTTCCAGAGTTAGGATGAACGAGAGGTGGTTATTCCATGTCGCAAAACACACAGGGAGCGTTGAACCCAATTTCCAACATGAGTTCCATTGTAGAATGTGAAAACACAGGAATCTAGTTGTGTATGGGGGTGTCTGGGGGATAGTACCCCGTGACGTACACATATGTGTGTTTTGTTGGCTCCCCGAATGGGTAGTGCTCCTCTTCCCTTTGGGGGTTGTGGGAGGAGTGGTGTGTGGTGACCCTGAGGGGGTTTCCATGGGTGTGGCATTGGGTGACCCTTGGGGGTTTCCAACTAAAGATGTCTTGATAAGGGATGACCAATAAGGGTGGTTGTGTGTCATCTTTGACGCCTGAATGGTGAAATACCTGGCACTCCTCCCTCTAATGGGGGGAGGTCCAAAAAAATTCTAGATCGATGAGGTCTCCTTGGGTCCGTTATGATGTCGACTCTATTTAATTTTGGAGATATTTTTTAGTTTTTACTGAGAGGAGAGATATTATTATGAAAGAAAAATGCAATCACATACATAAAACAAAGCGAAAAATAAAAGGTAAATTTATCCTTTAGATTAATCCTATGTGATCAGTCAATCAAAAAATATGGTTTTGGTTGTTTCACGTATGATACTCAAAAATCTTAGAATACCTAATCGTCGTCACACTCTAAAATGTAACTAGGCCTTGTGAAGATATCTTATGGTGGATACTGGGGCTAACATCCTAAAAGAACTGGCGACGCCTTCTAGCAGCCAAAGAATCAACCAAGGTAATGGAAAGAGGATCTAGTGTTGTCTGCACCATCACCTATAGGGAAGGATGCCCTAGATTTGGCCACTAAAGTACCGTCATCCCACGTGAGCGTTCGAGTCTTGAGCTTCTTTGTATTCAGCTACCAATACCGAGCACTATATGGGTCAAGTAGCCCCAAATAATACTGCACGCACTGGGACTAATCTTATCCCCCTTTGAATCGGGTCTCTCTATTGCTCGAGAATTATGTTCCTTGGGTGGTTAGATGGATTCTAAGCTCCCTAAATATTCAAATTCTATGTTTCAAGAATGTAAAATGACCATGGCAGCTTATTAGATGCCTACCCCCAATGGTCCTAACTTGAACTATTAATTCTTTTGTGGCCCCCGTGGGGAGATTTTAATGAGTTCAATTAATGGTTATTTTTAAGGAGTCTTACTTTACTTATGTTGTTCCTTGGTAAAGTGACGGTAATAAGAGGAACAAAAATCCTAACTTACTGAAGCTTTGTGTGTGTAATGAAGTTTACAATCACAATGTTTATAGGATGCAGATATGCGATGATCCTTTCCACTCCCTCCTAATTAAACTATGTTTTATTTTTCCTTTCAGAATGTAAATAATGCGTGGATAATGGTACGCTTACAATTTTCCTATTTAGATTAAATGTTTCACTATAGTGAGATGGAAAAATATCGAAATAAAGCATTCATATGCGTACCCAGGATCACCGAGAGGTGCAAGGGTGGTAGATATTACTTTCCTTCTTAGATATTTTAATCCTAGTCTCGAATCCTAATGCAAAATTTAAGCTAAACTTAATGCAAAATTTTTAAAATATTGGAAACTAGCTAAAGATGTGTGGATATGGGCCACTTACTTCCTGCTAATTAACTATGTTTTTGGTGTCTATTTTCAATAATTAGTTCATTTAGATACCATGTGTGGGTTTAAAAACCACTTACTTTCCTCCTAATTAAACTATGTTAATTTGTGATAATAAACTAAAATTAGAACTATGTAATAGCTAAGCTAAAGTTCAGCTAAAAACATGTCCTAATAGTCAAGACACACTGTAACACAGTGCTGGCAGATTTATTATAGGCTTCCAGTCACTTTACACTTGCAAAAAATGGAGAAAATCAGTGAAGAAATGGCTCATTGGTTTCAGCATGGGTTATTTCTACACAGGTGCATAGACCTACGTGTCTGTCTGAGCTGAACAAGCGCGGACCTGCATGTCTGTCTTAGTTGAACGTGCACAATTTTGTTGTGCATGGAAATTCCACCTTTCCTGAACTAAATATCTTCACAGAGGGTGAATGAGATAAGTTGAGGAAGAGGAGAGATGGTATTGCAACAATCCTGAGCAGAAAAGAGCTTTTGCAAAACAATAACCACTTAGCTTAAGAGGAAAATTAAGTGGAGTCACTAATAATGTATTGGTGTGTTTAGTACAAGGGTGTACGAAATGCACCGGTGCTTGGTAAGGGTGATTGTTATCCTACAAGCAATGTCACAGGGAAAAAATGGGTTGTTAGACTGTTAGTGACGCATCATAACATGTAGAAAAACTAGTTATAAAAAATAGCATACTACAAAAGAGAAGGAAACAAGGAACAAAAAATACAAATATAACACAAGCTAAATATTGAGTAAACAAACTAATAATACCAACAGAGAAAAAATCCCCTTTTATTAGTTGTTGAAGGTAAAAAGGAGGTAGAACGCTAAAACAATTGTAGTGATTCCTTAGAGATATGGAGCTCTAATACTCAAAGCAAGGATGGCTCTTCCCTTAAGTTGTTTTCAAGCCTCTCTCTTCTCCTCGAATGAGTGATTGGATAACGGACAACTGATGCACTTCTCCTATGGGATTGAGATGTTGGATGGCCAAAAAATGAATCCCTTCAATCATTTTCTGCTTGGAAAACACACTATTTTTTTTCTCATGGGAAATTTGGCCAGCATAACAATGTGTTCTAAATTGTTCTTCTCATCGTGGTCTTTTATAGGAAAAATTCAAATCTTCTTCCCTATCTTGGTACAATTGTGGATAGTGACCCAAGATTGGTGGTTGATTCCATTTTGTGCTCACTTGAGGCCTCAAGGTAGCTCTAGGAATTTTTCCTTGGGAGGCCTCAAGTGGAGAATATTCTTCTTGAAGTGTGCAAAGCGGTCCTGGATGGTGACCTTTCACCATACCCAGGACCGCGCAACTTTTTGAGGGATATTTGCGGAGATTTGTGCTACTATTGAAGAAAATGTTGCGCAGAGTGCTTTATGCCAATGTCTTCTGTGTGTGACTTAATAAATTTTCCTTTTGACCTTAGAGAAAGTTAATTTTTCCAGATTTTTTAATGTTTTTCCATCTTGTAAATCCTTCTTCTTGACATTTCATGATGTCCTTTGCTTGTCCGATTTTATAGTGATAACACTAAGACTTGCTTAGTATTATTATAAAAGCTTAAATTTACACCAATAAAGCCTATTATGAAGGTAGGGTATCATAATTCCTCAGTGACATTATGATAATCCTTACTCATAATCTTAGCACACTTAGCCATGGTCATGAAATCATTAAAGCATAAACATAGACAATAGGTGACATCAAATTCAAAACAATAACTACCAAATGAATACAAGCTCATAAACATCATTTAAAAGTTGAAGACACTTATCTGAAGAAAAAAAAATTCCAACAACTAAATAAAGGTGTGTTTTTTCCCACCCAACTATTGGCTCGATTGTGCATATCTCTATCTATTGTTTTTCATCCCCTATCCAAAACATGATACTGTCAAGGGAACCCAATTTCTCAAGAAATTGATGGGTGTGAAGGCCACTCTCCTACACAAGAAATTAATGGTAGAAAAACTTCTAACCACTGAGCACATGATTATTCTACATGTTCCTTATCAACTTGGTATCATGCCACAAGGGATTCCCTTCACTTCCTATGTAGTCTGTCTGAACCCTCCCCTCTTAGTGCCTACTTCCTTACCTAGACATACAAATTCACAATACTTTACCCATGTTGCATTCGATACCGTGTGCTATATTTCAAGAATACAGTTTGATTATTAGCAATCAGAAACACATAGTAATGGAACTAACTTGATTTTACTACCCTTGGGCATAATTTTTTTGCAACACAAACTATTTTCATTTTCTTATAAATTATATTCAATGAACGTTTTCACTCTCTACTCCTGGGCACTCTCATAATTATTGGAAACTCCGCCTTAGCACCTCTTCTCTCCTCTCTGCACTACCCACACATGGAATAATGATCTCTTCCACCCCCACATGCATCCTCTCTCTTGATAAGGCTCACTATTTTTCTTACTTGTGGTAGAGGAATTTGTGGTACAACTTGGAAAATTGAGGTAGGCACTTGATGTATCATTTGCTAATATTTTTCCTCTATCCTAGCCACCCCCCCATAGTTTCATAACTGAGGTTGGTTGTTTACCCAACTACCCATCTCTCTTTCAATAACTAATTTTTGGGAAGCATAAAGAGAGAGGGAGAATTTCAAATTTAAATTTCAGGAAATTTTATAATATGACCTTTCATGGAGTCATGAGAGCACTTTGAGGTAGTGGTCAAATGTGTGGTTGCACCCAGAGAAACCATATTAAATGGTTTCATGACTCGTGCACACATAAGTGCATCAAAGCCTACCCCATGTCCTCCTTTTAAAATACAGCTTGAGTGGTTTAGTGAATAATATGTTTCCCCGGATGCATGGGTTCAAGTCTTAGGATACTATGTTGTAGTTGGCCCATTTGTGGCATTTATGAAATATTTGTAGTTGGTGTAATAGTGGAAGTCGATCTTTCAAAGTTATTGATTCTCCATAAATTCTCATTCCAATGAAACAAAAATGATAATATGACCTATCAAAGATGGTTATTTGTTTTTCAGTAAGTTTAATTCCCCATCCCCCTCACCATATTATGCTCACAATATCATGTATTGTGCCAGTGTTCCACTCTTCATCCACCTTCTTGACACTTTCTTTTTTGTTAATTAAGTAGAATATATTTACATTATTTACAATTTACCTGTCGTACTTCAAATATCATCAAGATATTTTACCCCCACTCACAACGACATTGAGTCATGATTATAATTACATATTAGGGAAAATTTGGGGTCCCCCCCCCTTAAAAGAACATAATCTCGAGATTTCTACCATTATAAATAATGTATTTACATAATAAAGAAAATGGGTATGCCAATTTCATGACACACTCTAGTTCCCATGTGCTCTCATTTTCTACAAAATGCTTCCACTACACCTTGACCTATGTGATGGCCTGGTTATAGTGTCTCCTTCCTATGTAGTATGCATTGAAGCTTGGCTTGGAATTATACTTTGGGTTCCTCCTAAATCGTAATCCAATTATTGATATGATTGGAATCCTAAACATATTTCTTAAGCAAATATACAAGGATTGCATTAAGTGCTTTAATTGTAGGAGGTCAAGGAAGTCTAGATGCCACTAGTCCCACTCTCTCTAGATATCAAAGGGTCTAGAGTACCAAGGTGCTATTTTTGCACACACTTCCATTCTCAAAGAACTTTTCTTGGGATTAACACTGAGATACACATTATCTCCCACTTTGAATTACTTATGAGATCTATTTTTATCTACGTATATCTTATGTAAATCCTATAATGTCTTTCTACTGTAAACAAAAATGGGTGTGTTGTTTTTATGGCACCCTCTAGTTCACATGTGCTCTCATTTGCTACAAAGTGTTCTCACTGCACCTTGACCCACATAATGGCTTGGTTCCATAGCATTGTTGCTTTACTACATAGTATGCTTTGCGGCTTGGGTTGGAATTCTCCTTCGGGTTCCACTTGAATTGTAGAACAATTGTTGATATGATTAGAATCATGAACATATTTTTCAAGCAAATACACCTTGAATACATTATGTGCTTTAACAATAGGGGGTAAGGGAATCCTATAGGCCACCAATCCCACTCTCTTTGGATCTCAAATGGTGAGGTGTTATTTTTGCACAAGTTCTCACTTTCAAATAACTTTTCTTGGGATTAATCTTGAGATACACACGATATCCCACTTTGAATTCCTTGTGAGCTCTATTTTTAACTATGTAGCTCTTATGTGGATCCTATGTTTCTTTAAAAATTTGTTTTATCTCTATGACTTCATGTTCCATTTCTTTCAACATGTATATTCCAAGTGTGATCCAATCCATTAGGTGATCCCAGGAAATCAAAGTATTGCATTTCTCAATGTAGATTTCCTCAAGTAGACTCATATTCAATGAAGTAGTGTTGCATACAAACTCCACTAATGGGAAGTAATCCTCCTACTTAGTGGGCTTACTCACTACGTATATTCAAAGCATGTCTTCTAAGACTTGATTTTTCCTTCCTGTTTTCCTGTCTATTTAAGGGTGATAGGAATTATTAAATTCTAACTCCATTATGATTCCTTCAAACAATTCTCTCTAAAATACTGAACTAAACCTCGTGTCTATATCTGACATGATCACCTTTGGCATAACATGTAAACTAACGATCTCTTTCATGAAGATCTTAGCATTATCGATTTCATTATGAGTGGCCTTTACTAGGATGAAATAAGAAACCTTGCTTAGCTCATCCATTACTACCAATATTTCACGATGTTGTCTTATGGTATTCGAAAACCTATGATGAAGTCCATATTCATGGTTTCCCATGTCCATTATGAAATTGTTAGATGTTGCAACAAGCATGCCATGTTATGATGCTCAAACTTAACTTGTTAACATTGTAAACATATATTGATGAATTTTGTGACTTCCTTCATCATTCCAAGATGGTAATATAATTTTTTAGCCATTGTAATCATCTTTTGGTAACCTAGGTGCTTGGAATAAGGCTTCTTATGAAGTTCATCCATGATAAGCTTCTTTAAATTTGAAAAATTTGGTATATACAACATATTTTGTTACATCAATGACCCATCCTTAGTCAATATATATCCTACACAACTTTGTCCTTCAATCCTTTGTTGAGAAATTCCTCAACGGACTTGAAATTCTCATCATTTTGCAAAGCATCCTTTATCTTGGTCATCAAATTATTTTTGCAAGTGTAAACCACTACCATGTGGATTACTTGCATGTTGTGTGTTAGTGCATCTGCCATGTGATTTTCCTTTCCTTTTATATGAAAAAATCTGAAGTCATACTTGCTAATAAATTCCAACCACCTAGCTTATTTGGCATTCAAATGAAGTGATAAAACAAATATTTCATCCCAACTCTCCGAATATATATATATATATATATATCATCCCACCATGGTCAATCATTAAGACAAATTTACGGCCAAACAAGTAATGTTGCCACATCTTCAGGCATGAATTATACGTACAAGCTCTAGGTCATGCAGACAATAATGCTTTTCATTTTCATTGATCTTCTTGGATTCATGCACGGGGGCTTCACTCAATAAAGATCTAACATATCACGTACGGTCATAACATATTAAACAATACCCTTAATCTGAGTACATATTGCAAAATGCCCCTAAAAATCACATTATTTAACCCCCTACCAATATAAACCCAATACACCTTCCCAATTTAAAAAGTCCCTAATTTCATTATATATTGTAGGTATCCATTTTTTTATTAACATTTTCTATACCCCTTTATATTTTTTCATTAACTTTGAGCTCCATTTTTTATACCTGCCAATATAAAAAACCTTTATCCTCTATATATCCCTGAATATGTTATGTCATTTTTTCCTCATTATATATCTCCCAATATGAACCCACACGCTATGGTATTTCTCCCACAGTGAAGCCCCCGTGGATACATGGTTGATTACATACCTACCCTGCATAAGGACTTCGTCATGTCCTTCCTTGCACACATTTGTTCACACCAAGAAATATTTGTTCAGATTTGAAATCTTCAATACTAGTGCATTGGTAAGAAGATGATTTAGTTGTTGAAAAATTTCCTCGCATTCCTTTCACCATGCAAAATTTACTCCTTTCTTCTGTTGATCAGGTGCTCATTGTTAAGCTCAAAAATGGAAGTGATCATAATCGATTGGAACTTGAACGATAGGGAAGAGCTCGTCATGAGGAATCCAACGTATTATTTTATCAAAACCAACTCCGTATGTGAAAGTTATAGCCTGTTTTTTATTTTCCTAAACAGCTAAATTTTTTGCAGAAGTGACAGAATGGTGACATGGCAACCTAGTCAGCAAAAAATATTATTATGGGAATATTTCTCCAATTTTCCCAACGACACTGTGACAAGTGTCTCTTCATGATTGGTTATTGTTTGAGTGATTTGTTGAATTTTTATTGGTTTGGGAGAGAACGAATAACATTAGGACACGTGGCTAGTCCAGAGGCCGCTACATGCCCCCTTCCAAGGTCCAAATTTCAACTATGGTCAAGTCTGAATTTCAAGATTCAAAGGTCAGGTAATATATTTTATGGTGCAAAATTATTATACACAATTGGAAAGGCGGATTTCGGGGTCGACCCCGCGACCTCCCATGCACCAACACAACACCACACCAATAGGTCGTGCAATAGAACTTAATATATTATGCATGCGCTTTATATTTATTGTAACACTGTTGAACCGGTGGGGGTAAGGAGGGGGCTAGCCCCCTAACCATAGAACCTCATACATGTGAATTACGGCGGAGGCGAAGATTATGGCGAAGTTTAAGTTTTTAAAATGGGGTTTAATTAACCCTTAAACAAGTTTTAGTGCGCTAAGTCGTGATTTGTTTTATACTGCACATTTAGCACTAAACATGATTATCTCCAAGTTAAACTACACTTAACCTTTAATTAAACCATCTTAATTTGTTTGTGGAGTTGGCGAAGTCCACCATTTGCGGCGGGACTCCAGTCTTAACAGCGCTAACTGAAGTTCTGTCCAGTTTTGGAGAAGATTCCTAGTGAAAAATTGAATGAAGCATAACGTTTGCAAATTTCAACCATTTTTTGCTCAAAAAGAGTCTGTCCTAGCATATTTGGATGTTATGAGCATGTTGGATCAAGTTTCAAGAGTAGTAGAGGATTTTAAATAGCACTTTTTTCCATTTTGATCTAATACAGAGGCCCAAGCCATGGAAGTTAGACCAAGGAGATGTAGCCCAGGAGGGATGAACTCCTTCATTAAAAAATTGTGTGTTTGGTCCCTATATTACTAGTGTAGTCCCATATTTTTGTTAGTATAGCCCCCTTATTGTTATTATTGTACCCCTATAACCCCCTATATTGTTATTATTGTACCCTTGCATTATTATTTTTAGGTCAGCTAGGATTATATTGTGACCCCATAGACTCCTATATATAGAAAAGAGGCTTTTTCATTTGTATCATCCAAGAATTATTCATTAATGTAATGTAAAGTAGGTTTCCCCCTTAAAGTGGTTGATTTATAAGGCATTGATCTCTCTTTTCTTCTATTTTTTGAGCTGGTTTCATAACATTTGGTATAAGAGCTTTGGATTCTAGGGTTTCGCTGCTCCAAACAGGTCATTGTGGAATTTTTGCTATACATTTTTTGCTACGAAGTTTAAAAAGCTAAAATTATTACCACAAGAAGCCGAAATCCTGAGGAACATCATGTAAAAATTTCAATTATTGTTTCACAATATTATCGGAGATATGATCTATAGAATTTAGGGTTTTTGCATGTTCCCAAATTTTATCTAAAAGAGGAGACCTTGGGAAAATTTTCATAACTCTCTCTCTCTGAGCATCGGATTGGAATTCTATAAAAGTGGCTGAATGGAATTTATTTTCCTGTGTATCAATTTCAAAGCCAAAAAAGGAAACAATGACACATGGCACATCGTATAAGTTCGCTCTACTGAAACAACCCATAATTAGGTCATTGTGGGAGATTGGGAATAACTTTGCCTTGAAGCATCCAAATCAAGTCAGACCTGTGGAATTTGAAAGAAGATTCAGAGGGCTACTACAGGACTGAATTTTAGATATTGAAGATCCAAAATCATAGAGATAATTCAGTTTCAATATCGAGCTCCTCAAAAGCAAGAAAAATGTGTGCATTTTTTTTTTCAAATTGCATAAGTCTTGTTTGAAAAAATTGTTTGAAGTGATTCCAAGGGCATATTAAAGCATAGATATTAGTATTGGGTTCTAAAATGCCCCCTAAAAATAATTCAACATCCATTAAGCCCTTAGAATACTCTACTATGTATCATGAAGAGGAATAAGTGCAACAAGATATATCAAAATTACAAGAGCAAGTGCACCAAATTTCGCTCTTGCAAAGAGCATCAAAAAATGAAATGGAATTTTTGAAGAAAGGAGTGTAAGCTAAGATGGATGGTTTGAAGAAAGGCATGGAAGCTAATATGAATGGCATGGAAGCTAATATGGATGGAAAATAAGCTAATATGGATGGAATCGATGAAAAAATGAAGGACAACATGGAAGACAAGAAGAATCATCTAAAAGCAGACATGGAAGGTTTGAAGGAAGTTTTGACAAAGTTGATACAAGAAATGATTCCTAATGGAGAAAAGATAGTAGAGGAAACTCATGATGAGAACAAAATAAACATTAATCATGATTTCATAAACTCTAATGTTGGATGGAAGACCCACCATATTCCAAAGATGGATATGAGGAAGTTTGATGGCAAGGATCCTGTAACATGGATACTACAGATGGAGCAATATTTTTATCTCCATAATGTGAAAAACACACAAAAGGTATGCATTGTAACTTTACATTTAGAACAAAATACATTTGTATGGTATCGATGGCTTTGCTCTTGTAAAAAAATTGTCACTTGGTCAATTTTTACGAAGGAAATGATAGCACATTATGAGGATACAAAGAGCAACACCTTCTTTAGCCAATTGATAAATCTCAAACAAAAGGGTTCAATGGTGGAGCACATTGAGGACTTACGAAAATTGAATATAAGGGTAGTTGATATTCTAGAGGAACACAGAATTTATGTCTTCATAGGTACTTTAAAGGATAACATCCAACATGAGTTTCTCCTTTGGGAAGAATTCATTAGAGAAGCCATTCAGGTTGGCAAGAAAAAATGAATGTAAAATTATGGCGTCAAGGAAGCCTACCACTCACATCTATAAAGATGGAAGTGTTGCTACTCCTAGACTTCCACAACCTACAAGGTTGACACCACAACAATTGGAAGAAAAAAGAGAAAAAGGGATTTGCTACAGTTGTGATAGAAAATACACTAAAGTTCATAAGTGTGCTGAAAATAAATTATTTTACATATATTATGAAGAGGAGGAAGAAAATGAACAAGAAACTTCAAAAGAAGAGGATAAACACCAGGAACCAACCCTATATAAAGAAGAAATGAGTCTGACCATATCCTATAATGCATTGGCAGGAATTACCACTCCTCCAACTCTCAAGATAGAAGGACCTATCAAGAAGAAAAATGTAATAGTGTTGATTGACTCGGGTTGTACCCATAATTTTATTCATTGTAAGGTAGCCAAGGAATTGAATTGCTTCCTATACCCAGCACCAGAATGTCAAGTGATGGTTGCAAATGGAGGAACTATAAATTTCTATGGAAAATGCCATAATATCAAGCTAACCACAGGGGAATATGTATTGAATATTCCAATTCTTTTCATTCCAATGGGAGGTGTTGACGTTGTACTAAGAGTACAATGGTTATAATATTTGGGGACGACAACTTTTAATTTTCAAGAAATTTTCTTGAAATTTTTTTCGAAAGGAAAGGAAGTTGAATTGTGGGGTATCGCAGGGAAGCCGAGAAAGATAATAAACCCTAGTGTCATGACAAAGCTTCTATAAAAAGAACAACAAGGTGTAATTGCACAATTATGCTCACTAGAAGTTCCAACATAAAAATCATATATTTATCCAGATCTCCAAAAAGTCTTGGACAATCATTCCAAGTTGTTTGAAACTCCCAAAGGTATCCAACCTATTCATGATCATGATCATGCTATTCATTTGATTCCAGGAAGTGTTCCTCCAAACATCAGGCCTTACAGATATCCTTATGTCAAAAAGAGCGAAATTGAACGTATGATTGCAAAAATGTTAGAGGTTGGTATAATTCAACCGAGCCAAAGTTGTTTCTTTGCTCCGGTAGTATTGGTGCACAAGAAGGATGGATCATGGCGCATGTGTCTGGATTATAGGGAGCTCAATAATCTCACTATTAAAGATAAATTTCCCATTCCTGTGATTGATGAATTATTAGATGAATTACACTGAGCAATTTATTTTACCAAGTTGGATCTCTATTTAGGATATCATCAAATTAGAATGAAGACTGAAGATATTCCAAAAACAACATTTCAAACTCATGAGGGTCATTATGAATTTTTGGTCATGCCTTTTGGCCTTACCAATGCACCTTCTACATTTCAAGGGTTGATGAATTCCATTTTCAATCCCTTCCTTCGAATATTTGTGTTAGTATTTTTTGATGATATACTAATCTGCAGCACGCCTTGGAAGGATCATGTTCAACACGTTGACAAGGTGCTCAAACAATTGGAGGAGAAACAATTATATGCAAAAACCTCCAAATGTTTCTTTGGAGTATAAGAGGTGGAATTTTGGGTCATATTGCATCTCACGAGGGTGTTAAGGTAGACCCTAAAAAAATTAAAGTCGTTAAGGAATGGAAAGTCCCCACAACCATAAATAAGTTGCGAGGATTTCTCGAGTTAACAGGGTATTATCGCAAGTTTGTTAAGAATTATGGGAGAATAGCAACACCTCTAACAACATTATTGAAGAAAGATGCATTTTCATGGACTCTTGAAGCGACTAAGGCCTTTGAACATCTTAAAGAGGCAATGTGCCTAGCACCGGTCTTAGCTACACCAGACTTAACAAAAACCTTTATTATGGAATGTGATGCCTCAGGAAATGGAATTGGTGTTGTTTAAATGCAAGAAGGAAGACCCATTGCTTTTAAAAGTCATCCAATCAAAGGAAATTATTTACAGAAAGCTATTTATGAGAAGGAAATGTTGGCATTACTACATGCACTAAATAAATTGCGACCTTACCTAATGGGAAGACACTTCAAGGTAAAAAATTATCATGATAGTCTTAAATATTCTTTGGAACAAAGACCATATTGAGAAGAGAAGAAAAAAAGGGTCACAAATATGTTGGGTTATGACTTTAAAATCATCTACAAGAAAGCGAAGCTAAATGTTGTTGCAGATGCACTCTCAAGAAAGGATGAAGAGTTGTAAGCATTGCTTTGTGCCATTCCTATTATACAACAAGATTGGATAACCAAATCAAGGGATGAATGGAAAAAGGACGAAGAAGTGTGGACACTCATTCAAAAGTTGTAGCAATATCCTACTACATCTAATACATTTAGTTGGAAAAATGATTCCTTATGGTTCAAAGATCGCTTATATCTTTGTAAGAATTCCCAACTAAAACAAAATATTATTTTGGAATTTCACACTTCTCCCTTAGGAGGACACTCGAGATTTTTAAAAACTTACCACAGGGTGAAGAAAGAATTTATTTGGGAGGGCCTTAAATTTGATATTCAAAAGTTTGTGGCAGAATGTTTGGTTTGCCAGCAAAATAAAGTTGAGACAATTAATACCCTGGGTCTTCTACAACCTTCATCCATTCCAAGTCAACATAGGGAGGAGATTTCAATGGATTTTATCACAGGTTTACCTAAATCCAAAGGAAAGAGTTTCATCATGGTGGTAGTTGATATTCTCATCCATTTAAAGCAAGTACAGTTGCTACTGCATTTATGGAAACAATTCAAAAGCTAAATGGAAACCCAAAGATTATTGTAAGAGACAGAGATCCCATTTTTACCAGAAATTTTAGGACAGAATTATTTTATTGTTTGGGTACTCAGCTAGCTCATAGCTCATCTTATCATCCTCAATCTGATGGGAAAAATGAGATAGTGAACAAATGTTTCGAAGGATATCTTCGTTGTTTTGTATCTGATAAACAAACACAATGGGTCAAGTGGTAACCTATGGCTGAATGGTGGTATAACACTTCCTTCCATACTGTAGAAAAAATGTCCCCATTTATGGCACTTTATGGATATCATCCACCGTCCATCACATCATCTTTAAGAGAAAATTCTAAGGTTCAAGCAGTGGAATACCACATCGAGCATCAAAAACAAGTTCTGCAACTCTTAAAGGATAATCTAAATTTGGCACAAAATCGGATAAAACAATAGGCATATCAACATCGCAGTGAGAGAATTTTTGATGTAGGAGACTGGGTATTTTTATGGCTACAAAAAAAAATTTCCCTCAAGAAAGCTAAGAAGGATAATAAATTATCTCCAAAGTACTATGGTCCTTACAAGGTGTTGCAAAATATTGGTACTATGGCATACAAATTGGACCTTCCTACTTCTTCTCAAGTGCATCAATTTTTCCATGTTTCATGCTTAAATAAGGTTATAGGTGACAAACTTCCAGTTCAAACAATATTTCCAGAACTTGATGAGGAAGGAAAAATCATATTGGAACATAAAGCAGTCATGGAAACAAGAACTCGACAACTACGAAATCGTTCAATTTCAGAGTATCTCATCAAGTGGAAGAACATACCCACTGAAGATTCTACATGGGAGGATGAGAATTTTATACAAAAACATCTATAGCTACTCAAGCGTTGAGGACAACACTTTTTTGAAGGAGAGGGGCATGTTAGGTCCCTATATTACTAGTGTAGTCCCTTATTGTGTTTAGTATAGCCCCCTTATTGTTATTTTTGTACCCTTGTAACCCCCATATTGTTATTATTGTTAGATCGGCTAGGATTATGTTGTGCCCCATGGACTCATATATATAGAAAGGAGGTTTTTTTAATTGTATCATCCAAGAATTGTTCATTTATGTAATGTAAAAGAGGTTGCCCCCTCGAAGTGACTGATTTCTAAGGTGGTGATCTCTCTTTTATTTTATTTTTGGAGTTGGTTTCACAACACTATGTTAATGGATCATTTTATGGTTTGGTGTACATTTTATTGATGGTTTTCATCATTATTTTTTAATGTTATTATGCTCATGAATTTAACATAAAACTCAATACATTTACATGTTTAATACTCATAAACACCTCAAGAAACCTATGCACATGAAGCAAAATATTAGGAACTTAATTGTGATTTTGAAGATGAAATTAGCACATCAAAAGTAAAATTCAAATTCAGATCAAGGTGGTATTAGAGCAAAGGTTGAAAGGTTATTTTCTTGATTTGCTTGAGTTTTGTGCAAGCAGGGTTTCAATGGTTGCAAATTTCTTATGCTTACAAGGTTGAAGTTGTAGAGAGGAGAAGGAAAAATGTTGGTTGCTAGTCCTGAGGTTAGGACTAGAAGATGGAGAGCCAAAAGGCCACCATCTCCACCCAAAATATTCTCTCCCAACTGCACTTGAAGCACCTCAATTTTTATCTCTAGATGAGATTGAGGAGGTACAAGTTGCACCAAAAGTTGAGCTTGAATCCATAGCCATCATGTGAGGTGTAGGAGAGACTGAAGGCCTTTTAGAAGAGGAAGCATTCAAGAATGCTTTCTATGACCTAACTGAGAGGCCCTTAGGATCCTCTTTGAAGGGAGAAGCACCAGGATGGTTGGAGAGAATTATAACTCTCCACATAGATAGGGAACCTCATAAGACAAAAAGGATGAATAGAAGGATTCAAAGGGTAGTGGAGGAAATTTTCCTCCATCTCCACCATCTTCATCATCATCCTCATCATCTCCATCAGCATCATCTTCCACTTCCACCACAAAAGCCACCCATACTCACTCAAAAACCCCAAAAGAAAAAACTCCCTTACTCAAATTGGACATTAAGTTTGAACTTCCCATGTACAATGGAGAGGTAAATGCAGAGAAGTTGGAAAATTGGATTTGGAAATTGGAGGTTTATTGCAGAATTTAGAATCTGCAAGAAGATGACATAAATATCTAGTTGGCTTCATTGAGGCTAGAAGGAGTAGCACTAGTCTAGTGGGAAGAAAAGACTCAAGAGGAAATGTGAATCCATGGTAAGATGTCCATTTCTTGGGTTGAGTTTATTTCTTAATTAAAAGACAATTTTATCCTTTAGCTTACATGCAAAACTCCATTATGAGTTGGAAAAAATTTAGGAAACTCAAGGGTCAAACATCTCAAGAATATACCCAGGAGTTTAGGAAAAGGGCTTTGTTGTTAGGAATAAAATTGAATTCCAAAGACACTATTGAAATACATTGGGGGTTTACATTCCTATTTGAGACATGCTATCCTTATGTTCAATCCAAGAAATTTAGATGAGGTTTGTTTGCAATTCACGCACCTTGAAGTAAGGGGAAAGAACATTCAGGAAGAGGGTAGTAAGAAGAATCCATACAAAGTTAAGGATAAAGAGAGGGGAGAAAAATGGAAGGGAAATAAGAATGCAAGTGTTAAGAAATAAGGGGAGAAAACTACATGCAAACATTGTTCCAAAGAGGGGCATGACATCGTTGGAAACTATGTTAACATCCTGAACTAAGGCATAAGAAACCAAACAACAAGGGGAAACAAAAGATGACTGATACCACACAACATGATCTTGGATCCGATTCTGGTGATGAGACCAATATTACAGCCATGGTGACAAAGGGAAAATAAGCCATAGCAAGCACTAGTTCCTCAAATTGTCACAACAACACTCCAAATGAAGAAACAAGGATAGAGTTGTTCCATGTAAGGGTGATCTCAAATCATATAAAGATTGATGCATTATTTGATAGTGGGTTGCAAGCGAACTTAATCTCAGAAGACTTGGTCAAAAATATTAACCTTGAAATTGTACCTCATCATAAGCCATATCCTTTCGGTTGGATAGTCAAGAATGAAAATTTACAGGTTACAAGGAAATATATATTCAGGTTTGCCATTACTACAAATTTTGTTGATGAAGTTGAGTTAGATGTGGTTCCACTTGACATTTCAGGAATTATCTTGGGAATCCCATATTTGTATGACATGAAAGAGGTATTTTATCGCCATTAGAACAAATATCATTTGCTTAAGGATGGGGTGGAGTATATTGTGAGAGATCATCACAAAAATCTGAATATTTCTTTGGTTAATGTAGGGAAAATGAAGAGACTAGTTAATGCCAATAAAAACTTTGTGCTTCTCATTATCAAGAAAAAGAATGATATGGAATATGAATATTTTGAAGGTTGTGATGAAAAATTAAAATCTAATTTTTTTATGTGGTAAGTCAGCATGGCAAGATGTTTCAGGAGCCAAATGGGTTACTTCCCAAGAGGGGAATTCAGCATGAGATACAGCTGCAGCAAGATGTTCCACTTATAAAAATTTGCATGTATCACATGTCGATAGTGGAGAGCATGGAAATCAAGAAGAAAATTCAAGAATTGTTGAAAAAAGGTATCATACGCCCATTTACTTCACCATATGGTTCACCAATTGTCTTGGTGCCAAAGAAGGACGAGACTTGGCGCATGTGTGTGGATTTTCGTGCACTAAATAAAATCGCAGTAAAGAATTGCTATCCACTCCCAATAATTGATGACTTGCTTGATCAGTTAATGTATGAAAATTATTTCACTAAGTTCGACTTATGAAGTGATTATCATCAAGTTAGAATAGTTGAAGAGGAAATTTGGAAAATTGCATTTAAAAATAGACAAGGATTGTTTGACTGGCTTGTTATGAAATTCGGTCTGACGAATGCTCCAGCTACTTTCATGAGAGTTATGAATGATGTATTGAGACCATTTCTAGATGATTCGTCATTTTTTTCTTAGATGATATTTTGATATTCAGAAAATCAATAGATGAACGTGTCATGCATGTGAACAAAGTACTTGATGTCTTGAAAAAAGAAAAGTTATTTTTAAAGATGTCGAAGTGTGAGTTTGGCAAGACTTATTTAATGTATTTTGGACACATTGTTGGAGGAGGTGAGCTAAATATAGACCCCTCTAAGGTTGAGGTCATTGTTAATTGGCCCAAGCCTAATACATTTATGGAGGTAAGAAGCTTTCTTGGATTAGCACAATATTGGAGGAAATTCCTTGCTAATTTTTCTTCCATTGAAACTTTGTTACATGCATTGACAAATGTAAAGAAAGTATTCCATTGGGGAGATATGTAGGAATTTTTTTTTTATTCTTTAAAACAAAATATCAGTTCAGCACCAGTATTGGCTCTTCCGGATTTCAGACAGCCATTTGAGATTTAAACAGTTGCTAGTGATTATGCCATGGGAGAAATTCTCATGCAACATGGTAAGCCCATTTAATTTCATTCTGAAATTTTTAGTGGAGTTGTGACTAACTATCCCACTTATGACAAAGATTTATATGCATTGGTACAAATTGTAAAGAAATAGAAACACTATTTGATGGGGAAGGATACCATTATCCATACTGACCATCAACCATTGCAGTACTTACAGTCACAATCAAAGTTGCAACAATCAAGACACTTAATATGGATGGGATTTCTACAAAAATTTCATTTGGTTGTCAGGTATAAAAATGAAATATACAATAAGGCAGCTTATATGATTTCTAGGCCTATTGTAAATTCATCTATTATACTCAAGCAAAATTCTGTTATGCATGAAAGTTACATTGAACATATGCATATGATAATGACTTTCGAGATGTGTATGAAATCTTGAGTCAAGGAAACCAAATTGAAGTGTTCGATTACCATGTACATAAATTTTTTTTGTATCACTTGGGCAAGTTATGTATTCCACAGGTAGAAGAAAATAGTATCATAAGGGACGCACACACTTCATTGATTGCTGGACATTTCGGTGTAGGCGAGACAGTAGCGAATCTCCAAAGGTATTGTTATTGGCCACGCATGTTTGATAGCGTATCTCATTTCATTAGAGGATGTTCTTTGTGTTCAATAAGAAATCCTAGAAATAGGAAACTATTATTGTACACTCCACTTCCGGTACCTTCACGTCCATGGGAGATTATCTCAATGGATTTTGTAGGAGGTCTTCCAATGTCAAGGAAAGGTCATGATTACTTGTATGTAGTTGTAGATAGGTTCAAAAAAATGTGTATTTTGATGCCATGTAAAAAGCAAATTACTGCTGAAAAAACAACTCATCTCTTCTTTCAGAATGTTTGGGTTCATTTTGTTCTTCCTACTTCTATTTTAAGTGATCAAGATTCTAGATTTGTTGGGAATTTTGGGTCAAAATTGTGGGACATGATGGACACTAAGTTGAAGAAGAGTACAACCTTTCATACGCAAACATATGGTCAGAATGAGGTGGTTAATATGATAGTAATTCATTTTCTTAGAGGATATTGCAGCAAACATCCCAATTTGTGGGATGAACAGTTGCATTACATTTAGCATGCATAAAACAGAGCAAAGCATTCTTCCACAAACACATCGCCATTTGAGGCATGTCTTGGGTATTTTCCAAGGTCGCCATTGGACTTCATCTTTGGGAAATATGTTGCTATTGATGTTCATAGTGACATAGATAAAGCAAAGAAGTTCATTGAGAAAATTCAGTTGGTACATCACACAAGTGCAAGAACAACTTGAAAAGAGTCAAAGAAGCTACAAGGCAAGGCATGATAAACACCATGTTGATCATAAATTGCAAGTTTGTGACGAATTTTGGTTATATATTAGCAAAGAGAGACTTCAAGGGGAAGGTAAAAATCTAAAGCCAATATGTTATGGTCCTTTTAAAATTCTGGAAAAGATTGGTAACAATGAATTTAAGCTAGATTTGCCTCCTTATATGAAAATATACTCTATTGTTAATGTTGAGAATTTGAGATTTTTTTAGCCTTCATTGAGTGATGATCCAGGAGAGCATGTTCAGCTTCCATCAATAGATTATTTCTCACCAGAATATCTCGATGAACTTCAGCAACATCTCATACTTGACAGAAGAACTAGAACTTCAAGGAGAGGAAATGTCGAATACCTTCGAGTGGAACTCAAGGGATAAAATTCTTATAAGGCCAAATGGATGGAAATTGGGAAGGTGAGGAAACTATACCCTCACCTACAGAACAATTGATAGTATCTTTTGGGGTCCATAAGGCTTCTAGTGGGGAGGAATGATCAGGTGCTCAGTGTTAATCTCAAAAATGGAAGTGCTCAAAATTGATTGGAACCTGAATGATAGTGAAGAGATCGTCTCCAGGAATCCATCGCAATTCATTTCATCAAAAACCAACTCCATATGTGAAATTTATAGACTGACGTTTGTCTTCCTAAACAACTAAAAATTTTGCAAGAGTGACAGAATGGTGACATGGCAGCCTAGTCAGTAAAAAAGAATATTTTGGGAACCTTTCTCCAATTTTCCCAATGACACTGTCATAACTGTCACTTCGTGATTGGTTACTGTGTGGGTGATTTTTTGCATTTGTATTGGTTTGGGAGAGAACCAATGGCATGAGGACACATGGCTAGTCTGAAGGCCACCACGTGCCCCCTTTCCAAGGTCCAAATTTCAACTATGGTCAAGTCCGAATTTCAAGATTCAAAGGTCAGGTAATATATTTTATGGTGCAAAATTATTATACATAGGTGGAAGGGCAGAGGTCAGGTTCGACCCCACGGCCTCCCCCACACCAACACAACACCACACCAATAGGTCGTGCAATAGAACATAATATATTATGCATGTGGCTTATATTTATTGTAACATTGTTGAAACGAAGGGGGTAAGGATGGGGTCAGCCCCATGGGCCAACCCCCTCACCATGGAACCTCATACATTTGACTTATGATAGAGGCCAGGATAATGGCAGAGTTTAAGTTTTTAAAACGAGGTTTAATTAACCCTTAAAAAAAAATTAGCATGCAAAGTCAGGATTTGTTTTAAATCTCACGCTTAGCGCTAAACAAGCTTATCTCCAAGTTAAACCGCACTTAACCTTTAATTAAACCATCTTAATTCGGCGGTGGAGTTGGCAGAGTCCACCATTTGTGGTAGGAATCCAAACTTAGCGGTGCTAACTAGAGTTCTCTCCAGTTTTGGAGGAGATTCCTAGGGAAAAATTGAATGAAGCATAAATTTTGAAAATTTTGACCATTTTTGGCTTAGAAAGAGTCTATCCTAACAGATTTTGATGTTCTAAGCATACTGAAGCAGGTTTCAGGAGCAGTAGAGGATTGTAAATAACACTTTTTTTCCATTTTGATCCAATTCAGAGCCCCAAGCCATGGAAGTTGGACCAAGGAGATGTAGCCCAGGAGGGGTAAACTCCTTCATCAAAAAATTGTGTTAATGGATCATTTGATGGTATTTTGTACATTTTATTATTGTTGTTGAGAATTATGTTTTAATTTTATTATGCACATGAATTTAACATAAAACTTAATACATTTACCTTTTTAACACTCACAAACACCTCAAGAAACCTATGCACATGAAGCAAAAGTTTAGCAACTTATTTATAATTCTGAAGATGAAATTATCACGGAAAAACTAGCATTCAAATTCAGATCTTCTATAGTGAAAATATTTGGTGGTAGAACTTGGATAATCTATGAATATCACTTACAAAACAACAGGAGATTTTATTATAAAGTAATATTGGAAAATATTGATAATATTATTTCAGTTTCTCACTAGTTAACTCATGAAGGAGACAAGACTACTCATTCAAGGGTGTAACTACAAGTTAAAAACCTCGATCTCATTGCCCCACTGGCTATGAATTCAAGAGTTTTCTTTTCATAACCAAAATAAGAAAATTATATTAATGGAAACAAGTTGTAACCATGCTAAACATCACGAGTACATCACACACACATCTTCAAAATTTAAACAAGTAGAATGGTTCTAAACCAAAATATTAAGTGTACATATGTCCATTACAAAAAAATTCCTATTACTTGATGTTACTATAGATTCTAACACTCCTTGGTATTATGGCCTTGCTAAGAAAAATAATAGAATATTTTCTAAGAAAATAAGATGCATGTTTGCATCTAAGGGAGTTGGGTGCAGGTCAAAAATGTGGGAGTTTATTACGGGTTAGGGTCTTCTAAACATGGTCAACTTAGTGGTTTTCTCATGCCATTCCCCCGATCTCACTTATCTACCTTTATTATTATTATATAATGCCATCATTTTTCTAAATCCCATAAAAGTCCATAGGATTCTCAATTGTCTGTGTTTTTTTTTTTTGGCTCCTTTAGACTAATCCTAATCTTCCCATTTTTTCTCCTCCCATCCCACCCATGGGTTTCGAACCGGTGACCTTGCAGATCTGAGTGCCTTAAGAGTGCACCCCATCACCAACTACTCTACACCATGTGGGCGATTCTCAATTGTATGTTACAGTATGGGTTATAGACATATTACATGTGACTTGTTTCTTGGGATCCATTTTTCTTGACCTGGTAGTGACCTTTCACCCTCAATGGGGGACAAAGAATTACTAAATTATGAGCATGAAAAATTTGACTATCAAGCCATATTGCACCAATCACCACTTATTGGTCATGAGTTTCATGGAGGGAGGGAATTTAGTCGAGTTAGGGAGGGAAAGTATGATCATTATTGTATTTTAGAAACCTAAAATTGGGAGTTGCCTCCACTTGGCGATAAGGTGCCTATCTCAAATGTTGTCTTCTCATCAATTGGGGTTTCGCATGATGGGGAACTGATCCAGGTGGATATTGGTGGCCACCCGCCTATTACACTTGGACCTCCATCATTTTTTCTTTCAATTTTTCAGTTTCCTTAATTGTAGCACAATTTACTATTTTTAGTATTTTTTCGGGTCTTGAACTTTCGGAGCCATTTTGAGGGCCTAAATGACGTTTTTTGGGAAAATCGGGAGCAACATGTGTATTTGACACAGGCGCATGTTTCTCACTTAAAATTTTTAGTCCTTGGATAGATCTTTTTAACGAGGTATTGTGTACGTCAAACGAAGATCTTATGCCAAAGTTTTCCCTGAGAAGTTGATGTACCAATTTACCCAAATGAGGCCCATAGTTTTTGGATGTTTAGGATTTTCCATTGTTTCTCAATAATAAAGAGGCCTTTGAGCCTCATTGTAACATAGTTCAGAGGCCTGTAGCCGCCACATCTCTTCTCAAAGATAAGCTACCAACACCCTAGCTAGTTTATTTTCATATTGTTTGTAAGCATATTTTAGTTATGTGATATTAATGTCAAAATGAAGTATTATTTCCATTGCATCTCTGAATTTATGTGTATTTCTATATTTTATTTCATTCCTGCATAATTCCAAATTAGTGGTATCATATCCGTCTTCTCTTTCTCAATCCTTATTTGCATGTCCCCAACGAGGTCGGGGTATAAGGAGTTAGGGCTCGATCTGGTTGAACCTTTGCAATATCAGCCTTGCAAACCTTGACGATTGCCCATGGGAGACAAAAGAAATATGAGGGAGAAAGATATCCTATCAAAATATTTCTCGAGGAGGCCCTTGAGAAACAAAGGAACGTGATGATGGATATCTTTGCCCAGATTATTCAATGACTGCCCACCGGCAACACATCTGCATCTAGCAGCCACTCTGAAGGTGCAATTCCCTTTAAGGTACAAGTAAACTTTGACATTCCCATATTTGAGGTCCAAATAGATGCAGACATCATAGATAGATTTTTGTATCTATTAGAAGGGTGTTTATCAGTTCATGACTTTTCCAACCGGAAGAAGATTACTTTTTCACTCCTCAAAGCCGCCCCCCATGTCAAGGACTGGTGGGAAACCTACTGTAAGAAAAAGGATAGGAGAGAACCCTCTCTATTTTCAGCCAAATCCAATTAGAATTATGTTCGAGACGCCATCAAGGAACAATATTATCCCATGGGGAGCTATGAGGACAAGTACATACGATGGGCGACGTTGCGGAAGCAAAGGGATCAAGATGTGCATGAGTCGAAGAATCTGTTCCATACCTTGCGCACAAAATTGGGTATCAAAGATTTAAAGAAACATTTGGTGCTGAAGTATCACAATTTTTTGCACATATAAATTTAGGACAAAATGGATTTCCTCAACATCTCCTTGCTTGGCGCATCATATCGGTATGCTACCAATATTGAGCAGAAGTTCAAACAGAAGAAGCGAGACATTGGATCTGTGATTGAAAAGAAATGGAAAGGTGCCCCCAAACCACAAAATAAAATGGCAAAGCCAAGGTAGGGCGGCCCAAGATAACCCTCCAAATATGTAAGCAAAGAAAACACTGCAAATACAAATAAGGAAACATAAAAGTGGTGTGAGTTCCATAAGAACTCCACTCACAACACAAGTGAGTGTCGGGCCAAGAAGTCATTGGTGGTTGATCTGAAGGCTTTTGAATTGGATGCATGCTTCGACTCTGAATCAGAACCTGACAAGGGGAATTATAAAGGGAAGCATAATATTGATGTGGAGCCCAACATCATTATTTCCACCATGAAGATCCAGAAGGAGGAACCAAAATATGTAGAGGAGGGAGAGCGCCTCTTCCATTCCCAGATATGGGTAAAGGGTTCCCCGTTTCAGTTCATTTTCGACTGAGGGAGCCAAAATAATCTCATTTTAGCATAGGTCATGATGTGGTTGGGCTTGTCGACCATAGCACACCCACAGCCATACACCATCGGGTGGCTTCACCAAGGATGAGATCTCCACGTCATCCAACAGTGTTTCCTTCCCTATAGAATCAAGCACTTCACGAATGAGATATTATGTGACATTTATCGTCTTGATGTTTCTGATGTATTATTAGTCCAACCATACTTGTGTAATCGAAACGTTGTGTATGATTCCTGGCCTCCAACTATTATTGTTACTTTGGGCAATAATTTGTACATGATACTAGAGGTAGCACCACATATTGCCATCTCTTTGGTTACTACAAAACAATGCAGTAAACTCATTTCCAAAACTGGGAAATTTGTATTCCTGATAATCTGCCCTTAAGGCAAGATGAATATTGTAACCACAACCTCCAGATAGAGCTCATCCGCACGACAACAACAGATAGACAAGGTCATGGAGGAGTACAAGGAAATATCCACCTCACCCGCAGGGGTGCTGTTGCACTGTCAAGTTAAGCACCCCATCGATCTGACCCTAGGTGCATCATTGCCCAATGGACCAATATATTGGTGCTCTGTTCTATAAAATGACTAACTCAAGAGGAAAATTCAGGATCTACTACAGAAAGGTCACATACGTCCAAGTTCATTTCCCTGTGGGAGCCTGATCGTGTTGGTGTAGAAGAAGGATGGTACTTGGAGACTATGTATTAAATATCAGGGGTTGAACAATATCACTATCCAAAATAGGTACACGATCCCATGGATTGATTACCTTTTGGACTAACTCAAGGGAGAAAAATATTTCAGCAAGATCGAATTGTAGTCCGGGTATCACCAGGTACCAATCAAACCCTCTGATGTATGGAAGACTGCCTTCAAAGCCAAGGAGGGTCTTTTCGAATAACTGGTCATGCCTTTCATGTTGACGAATGCTCCCGTAACCTTCATGAGGCTGATGGATGACATCTTGTGGCCATTCAACAACTAATTTGTAGTAGTGTACTTGGATGACATATTGATCTTCAGGTAGACTTGGGAAGAGCACCTTCACCACATCCGACAGGTCCTCCAAACATTGCGACAACACAATTTGTTTGCCAATTTGGAGAAGTACACTTTTGGCATGACCTAGGTTCAGTATCTAGGATACATTATTGATGAGTGGGGGGTGCATGTGGATTCATCCAAGATCAGTGTCATTGGTGATTGGTTAGCCCCAACCACTCTAACAAAGCTCTGCAACTTTCTAGGTCTTGCCAATCTCTACTATAGGTTTGTGTTGGGATTCTCTCATATCACTTGGCCTTTGAGCCAAGTCACTAAGGGAGGAGCGAAAAAAAAAAAGTATTTTGGTCTGAATCTCAACAGAAGGCATTCGTAGAGTTGAAACATCGCCTCTACTCTACCCCAGTGCTCACATTACCAGACTTGCAACAACCATTTGAGATCAAGACAGGTGCCTTAGACTATGCTATTGGGGCATTTCTTACTCAACAGGGGCATCAAGTGGCATATCACAATGAGATATTGTCCCACACAGTCCAGAAGTATCCCACTTATGAAAAAGAGATGTATTCCATTTTGCAAGCTTGCTGATAATGGAAGCATTACATATTGGGGAAGGAAGCAGTCATCCACATAGACCACCGATCCCTAAAGTTCATAAAAACACAAGGGAAGTTGCAGAATTATCGCCATCAAAATTGGTCCACATATCTGCAATACTTTCATTTGACCATAAGGTACAATAAGGGAAGCACTAATAATGTTGTAGACTACCTCAGCTGACCGCCGATCATGGCACTAACCACCGTGCTCAACTCTTGTGGGCACGAGACTTTTGATTGGCCACTTCTCTACAATAGCAATCTAGAATTCGGCCACACATACAAGACCCTCTTCGAGGGTAAGAAAGTTCCAAATTTTTACCTCCAAGATTCACTTCTATGTCACTTTGGACACCTTTGTGTTCCTTCAAGCGAGCATGCCAAGATAATTTGGGAAGCGCACTACAATCAGGTCGTTGGGAATTTTGGGGTCGAGAAAATAGTGGCATTGTTGAGATTGCAACAATATGATGAGCTTACTGGAAAGAAGTCGCCTTCACTAAGTGGGCCCGTAGGCTATTTTTGGCGCAAGTCTATTTTTAGACTATGTATATTTTTAGACATGTCGATCATATTCTATGAGTTACATGATGTTATTTGTGGATGGTTGGTCAAGTTGGAAAAATAGATGGACTTCTATTTTTAGACATATTGGGTGGAATCTATTTTTAGATTGCCAATCTAAAAATAGATATGTCGAATATTATTAGCTCTTAATAATATTTGGACTATAAACATTATCTTATTCTCTTGGAGCACTTCAGTTAAGTGCACAGATGTGGCACAGGAATTGACAGAAGGAATTACGCTATTCCTGAGGGTTAAGTGGAGCTATTGCATAGATACTTCAATTAGAACTCATGTGATAGATTTTGGTGGAGTTATTGAAGTAGTTGGTGGAGTTGTGTTCAGTTTAACTGAGTTAAACATAGTTGAGCTAGTTGTATCTAGTCTAACTAATTGATACACTAGTGAGAGTGGTGTGAATTAATTATTAATTAATTCAATAATTATTAACTCATTAATCAACTAAATAATACATCAGTTAACTATAGTGCATGGATAGTTTCAGTGGAGACCAGTGAAGAGGTAGGTGAAAGAGCAGTGTGACTATCAGTTGTGACTATATTGTTGCAAGATTTGCAACACACAGTGGTTGGATATGCCAATGAGGATTGTGTGAGAAAGGCTGGACCAATTCAAGTTCAGTCAGAGCCATTCTTCAGTAGTGATTGCGCAGTAGAGGCAGGCTATCAGGTGGCAGAGATTGGAGCATGTGATTTGCTAGATCAGACCTGTTTAGTGTGTAGCAATTGGAGATTATATTCAGAGCTTGTGAGGAGCTTTGTCTAATTATTGTTACATGATCTCTATGACATATAATATACAGATAGTTGTGGGTTTTTAGCATTAAGCTTTCCCATAAAATACTATGTTCATATGTGTGAATGTTTATGTTTTTAATGTGCGCATGCGATTATTTTTATTTCCGCAATTAATGATAAATGGTAGAAGAGATTCTGTATTGTGCATGAAGTCAAATAGTGTGTGATCAAGAGAATATCGGATGTATAATATATCAATTATATAAATTTTTGCATGGTATCAGAGCAATATTGATCATTGGAGAAATTGCAAAACATTGAAGCGGTTGAGTTTTGTGCTAGTGGAATTCGAATTTGCAGCAGTGTTTTCTTGGTGTCGAAGTTGAGATTTCTTTCAAGGGATTGCGATTGAAGTATGCCATTGAGGGCAGATCGAATTATATTACATGGAAGGAGAGGATGGAGGTAGTGCTGGATGACAATGGGTTGAAGGAGTTCATAGATGCAAAAATTCCAAAATCTGCTTCTAGCGATGCTGCCGCACTTGACGCATGGCAAAAGAAGACAACAAAATGTCGAAGGATTCTATTGGAGGGTGTGAAGGATCACATAGTTTCCAGCCTTCATGGTAAAGCTTATCCATTCTTGATGTGGAAAGCTTTGACAGACATGTTCCAAAGCAAGAGCGACCAGAGGAAGTTGGCGCTCAAGGATAAACTCAGGAACATAAAAATGGAGAAAAGAGATAGTATACCCGAGTACCTCACAAAGTTTGTCCAGTGCAGGGATGAGCTGGGAAGTGTGGGGGTTACTTTAGATGATGAGAAATTGGTGAGATTGGCTCTCCTTGGGCTTTCGAAGAGTTGGCATTCCTATCAGGACTCTGTCAATGGTCGGGAGAAATTGCCAGGATGGGAGCGACTTTGGTCGGATCTTGTGCAAGAGGAGATAAGGTGAAGTACCAGGGACAGATCTTCATCAAAGAACTCAGATGTAGAAAATTGCACTTTGGATGCCAAAGCAAGGAAGGGGAAGAGCAAGAAGAATGCTTCTCAATCCGGTGCGAAAGGCAAGAAGCAGGACATGTCCAAGGTGAAGTGCTTTCACTATCACCAACATGGACATTACGCCACTAATTGTCCACAGAAGAAGAAAAATAAGCAGGCATACGCGAGGCAGAGCCTTAGCCTCCTAGCTGGATTTTTCGCTGATCGCATGCTTGGTTTCAAGTTTGATGGGTTCAGTGTGGTTTCTGGAAAGTGGTGCATCTTTTCACATGACAGGAGATCGAGATTTGTTTACTGATCTGGATGAGAAAGATCTTGGAATGCACATCGAGATGGGCGATGATGGTAGATACGGTGCGACCGGTATCGGTACCATTTCCTTTGAGAGGGAGTTTGGTAAACCCTTCAGATTGAAGGAAGTGATGCATGTTCCAGGATTGAAGAAGAATCTTATCTCTGTGGCGATGTTAGAAGACAAGGGATATGATGTTGTCTTTAGCGAGGGAAAGGCTTTCTTGCGCAGTAAGGCAACTGGTGAGACCCGGAGGATAGGGGTTCGAGTTAAGAACCTTATCGATTTAACAGAGTAGATGGTTGAACAACAATGGCGAGGCAAAGCTGAGAAGGAGTGGTGATGCGGGATGAGGGTGGTATGGCACGGGGGGGTGGGCCATCTTCACCATGGTGCTTTGAAATTTTGCGAAGATTTCTCTCGGGCTTCCCAAGGTACACTTAGTCAGTTAGTGCAAGGGATGTACTTTGGGAAAATTTGTGAAATCCACCTTTCAAGAAGGATAATTCGCACCAGTCACAATCATTCACAAACACGAACGTGTGTGGACCTTTCTTAGTAACTTGAAATGACAAGCATGGAGTATATGTGATGTTGTTGATGATTTTTCTCGTAAGTCTTGGATCTTCTTCATGCAGAAGAAGAGCGAGACATACTCAAAGTTCTGTGAGTTCAAGGCACTGGTTGAGAAAGAATCGAGGAAGTAGGTGAAGGCTCTTAGGACCGATAATGGCAGTGAATTCATCTCTGGCGAATTCAAGGACTTTTGCAGTGCAAAAGGAATTCAAAGAGAGCTCATAGCACCTCATAACCCACAACAGAACGGGGGCGCGGAACGAAAGAACAGAACGATCGTGGGTGTTGCACGGGCTATTTTCCATGATCAGGGTCTTCCCATACACTTATGGGTTGAGGCATGCAATACTGCGGTTTATGTACAAAACCATTGTCATCATAGGATACTTGGCATGAGTACACCCGAGGAGGCGTTTTCTGTTAAGAGGCATGATATTTCCCATTTGATGACTTTTGGTTCACCTGTTTACATTCATGTGACGAAGGATGCCAGGAAGAAGCTGGAGCCGATCGCAGAGGTTGGGATATTTGTAGGGTACACTGATACACCCCACAACTATCGTGTGTATTTTCCAAATAGTCGCAAGACTGTTGTGTGACGAGATATCAAATTTCATGAGGAGAAAGCCATGAAGTGTTCGCTTGAGAGGGAGCCACGCTTGCATGCAGATGAGGAGCTATTAGTTCCTAAGGATGAGCCTCAGGATGTGGATCAGCCACAAGAGGAGGTTCATGGAGTGGAAGAGACCACTCATGCAGCGCTAACCATTAGAGGGCAGAAGCGCACTACAGAAGCTGAGCGACTGATTCAGGATTCAGAGAAGATTGTAGGAGCACCTACATCACAGCGCAGACAGAGACAGTCACCTGACCGGTATATTGGATACATGGCTCTTATGAGCAAGTGTATTGTGACAGAGCCATCCTCTTTCGAGGAAGTTGTGGAGGATTCCGCATGGGTAGATGCCATGGTGGAAGAGTATGATTCGATTGTTATAAACAGTGCATGGGAGATTGTCCCAAGGCCGGAAGGGAAATCAATGGTAGGTTCGAGATAGATCTACAAAGTGAAGCAAGCAGCTGACATGAGTGTGGAGAAGTACAAGGCAATATTTTTTTCCCGAGGCTTCTCACATATTGAGGGGATCGATTATGAGGAAACCTTTGCACCTTTCGCAAGGTATTCTTCCATATGGACGATTCTTGCTCTCTCAACGTAGATGGGGTGGCACATTCATCAGATGGATGTGAAGAATGTGTTCCTCAATGGAGTGATTGAGGAGGAGGTATACATAGAGCAGCCCGAAGGTTTCGAGATCTTCAGCAGCGAGTCACATGTGTGCAGGCTCAAAATAGAATTGTATGGGTTGAAACAAGCACCTCGTGCTTGGTACACATGGATAGACAATTATTTTTACCAGACTTGGATTCTCCAAGAGTGAGGCGGATCAGAACCTATAACATATTGTGGTGGAGGGTAAGTTGTTGATCATTGTAGATGATTTGATTTTGACAGGTGATGAACTGTTGATACACTCATGCAAGGATGATCTTGCAAAGGAGTTTGAGCTGAAGGACTTGGGCCTCCTTCATTATTTCCTGGGATTGGAAATTTGGCAGTGCAGTGATGGATTGTTTGTGTCTCAAGGCAAGTATGCCCGGGAGATACTGGAGAAGTTCAAAATGCATGGCTGCAAGCCTATCGACACTCCTCTTCCTGGTGGATGGAGGAAAGAGGATGCTACATCGGTAGAGGTAGTGGATGCCAGGGTTGTTCTGGAAACGGTTCGGGTGGGAATTAAAGCTTATGTATCTAGTGATACACGACTGACATATGTTACGTTGTTAACTTGACTTTTAAATGGGCCGACCTGAAAGCTCTTTTGGAAGGCAGGGAAGCATGTATTGAGATATCTCAGAGGCACATCGAGATATGGATTATGGTACAAACAGTCGGATGAGGTGAAGTTGCATGGCTTCACGAATGCAGATTGGGTAGGGAGCCCAACAGACAGAAAGAGAACATCTGGAGGGATTTTCAGTATCGGGTCAACAACAGTTTCTTGGTACAGTAGGAATCAGAGATTCGTGGCACTCAGTTCAGTGGAGGCCGAGTACATAGAAGAAATTTTGGCTGCATATGAGGCTATATGGATGAGGAAGATCCTGGTCGGGTTGTTCGGTTCACACTTAGATCCTATTGTGATATATTTTGATAATTAGAGTTGCATGAAACTCTCGGTTAATCTAATATTTCATGATATATCTAAACACATTGACATCCAGTATCATAATATAAGAGATTGTGTGCAGCGGAAGATCATGTTCCTTTCATACATTCCCATGGAGGATAAGGATGCTGATATCTTTACGAAGGTGCTCACCAGGAGAAAATTCAAATACCACAGGGGCAAGATAGGGGTGACATATAATCCCTATCTTGTTGAGATGGAGTGTTGATATTGCAACAAGATGATGAGCTTAGTGAAAAGAGTCGCCTTCACTAAGTGGGCCTGCAGGCTATTTTTGGCGCAAGTCTATTTTTAGACATGTTGATCATATTCTATGAGTTGCAGGATGCTATTTGTGGATGGTTGGTCAAGTTGGAAAAATAGATGGACTTCTATTTTTAGACATACTGGGTGGAATCTATTTTTATATTTCCATTCTAAAAATAGTTCATGTCTCATAGCTCTTAATAATATTTGGACTATAAACATTATCTTATTCTCTTGGAGCACTTCGGTTCGTGCTACAGAAGTGCACGGGGAACGACGGAAGGAATTACCTGTTCTAAAGATTCAGTGGAGCTATTGCATGATACTTTAGTTAGAAAAATTTTGACTCATGTGACGAGTTTGGTGGAGTTATTGTGAAGTAGTTGGCGGAGTTGTGTTGGTTTAGCGAGTTAAACATAGTTGAGCTAGTTGTATCTAGTCTATTTGATTGATACACTAGTGAGAGTGGTGTGAATTAATTATTAATTAATTCACTAATTATTAACTCATTAATCAACTAAAGAATACATCAGTTAACTACAGTGCATGGACAGTTTCAGTGGAGACCAGTGAAGAGGTAGGTGAAAGAGCAGTGTGACTATCAGTTGTTACTATACTGTTGCATGATTTGCAACACACAGTGGTTGGAGATGCCAATGAGGATTACATGAGCAAGGTTGGACCAATTTGAGTTCAATCAGAGCCATTCTTCAGTAGTGATTGCGCAGTAGAGGCAGGCTATCAGGTGGCAGAGATTGGAGCATGTGATTTGCTAGATCGGACCTGTTTAGTGTGTAGCAATTGGAGATTATACTGAGAGCTTGTGAGGAGCTTTGTATAATGATTTTAACATGATATCTATGACATATAATATACAGCTAGTTGGGGGTTTTCAGCTTTAAGATTTCCCATAAAATACTGTGTTCATATGTGTGAATGTTTATGGTTTTAATGTGCGCATGTGATTGTTTTTATTTCCGCAATTAATGATCAATGGTAGAAGAGATTTTGTATTGTGCATGAAATCAAATAGTGTGTGATCAGGAGAATATCGGATGATAAAATATCAGTTATATAAATTTCTACAGGCATTACTGCATAAGTATTTCTATTGGTCGAACCTTTGACATGATGTCGGGAAGTACATCAGGTCCTCCACTGCATGCGCCATTACAAAACCAACCATCAAGTAGCAAGGCTTCTATACTCCATTTCCTACCCATATTCAACCTTGGGAATCCATCTCCATGGATTACATGTTGGGCCTTCCTTCTACTAAGCATGGAAATGATTGTGTTTTTTTGGTCTTCGACAGATTCTCGAAGATGGTCATTATGACGACCTGTAAGAAAAATATCACAGCAGAAGCCACTGCTAAACACTTTGAACGAGCGTGGGTACACTTTGGGATCCCACAGCCTATAATCTCAGATCGAGATAATAGGTTCCTCAATACATTCTTGTCCAGCCTCTGGTTGATGCAAGACACAAAGCTCACCAAGCCCACAACTTTCCATCGCCAAACTGATGGCCAGACAGAGGTCGTCAACAGGATGATCATACACATTATGCGCATGTACAACTCAAATCATCCACGAACATGGGATGAGAGCCTCCCCTATGTAAAACATATCTATAACTGGGCTCTCCACATCTGAACTAGCCACAACCCCTTTCAAGTGGGATTGAGATTCCAGCAACTATGTCCCATTGACGTAGCCATGCCATTTGCGGCTACTCAGGTAGATTCATCTTGTGTCTAGTCTGAAGCGAAAAAGGTGAAAAACTTCATTGGGCACATTCAGAACATCTACCAACAGGTTCATAACATATTTTACGGAGCCAACGTTAAGTACAAGTAGCAACATGATCAACATCGGGTGCCACACAACTTCCAGGTGGGTGACAAAGTGTGGCTACATTTGCAGAAGGAGTGCCTCGTTGGACCCCACCGCAAGATTTTCCCACTCCGATATTTTCCATACACCATCACCAAGGTTGTAGGGGACAATTCCTTTTAGCTCAGTATTCTACCATTCCTTGGTCTACATCCAATGTTCAATGTGGACCGCCTTCGGCCCTACTTTCTACCACTACCGGACACATACAACATGGCAAAACAACTCACACCAACATAGTTAAACCCATACTGCATGGAACAAGACACCACTGACAAGATCATGGATACATAGATCAAGAACACCCAACAACACAGGATCTAGCTATATCGAGTTGTCAAAGCAGGCCAAGTCCTTCACCAAGGCAAGTGGCTCACCAAGGACTAAGTTCAACAGAATTTTCCTCATCTCATAGAGGAAATAAATGAAATGGGGACCATTTCTTCCTAAGGGGGGAGGAATGATCCAATTGGATATTGGTGGCCACCCTCTTATTATACTTGGACCCCCACCATTGTTTCTTTCAGTTTTTCAGTTTTCTTAATTGTAGCACAATTTACTATTTTTAGCAGTTTTTCGGGTCTTAAAATTCCGGAGCCATTTTTGTAAATACAGAAGTGTCCTGCATAAAACGTGAAATAATACTGACTGCATAAGATAGATCAGAACGAGTGGTTGTCAAATAAATCAAGCTTCCAATCAACTGTCTGTAAGTTGTGCTGTCCACCTTTTCCCCCCCTTCAAATTTTGAAAGTTTTAAGTTTTGTTCCATAGGGGTAAGGACAGGCTTACAATCCTGCATTCCAAATCGCTGAAGAATTTCTACTGCATATTTACTCTGGGAAATGAAGATCTGATGTGGACGTTGGAATACTTCAACTCCAAGATAGTAGTGAAGTAGTCCCAAATCTGTCATCTTAAAACCTGCATGTAACTCCTTTTTCACATGTTCAATGTGATCATCATTGTTGCCTGTGATGGTCAAATCATCGAAATACATAATGAGAATGAATAGATATTTTCCCTGTTGGTGCACATACAAAGTATCATCAGATTCACTGCGATGAAAACCAACTTTGCGAAGGTATTCATCCATTTTGGCATACCAAGCGCGGGGAGCTTGTTTTAATCCATATAAAGCCTTGATTAATTTGCAGACTTTATGTTCTTTCCCTTCAACTTCAAACCCTGGTGATTGTGTCATATATACATCTTCCTGTAAGTCCCCGTTGAGAAAAGCACTTTTGACATCCATTTGATGAACTTTCCATCATTTCTGAGCTACTAAGGCAAGTGTTAATATGATGGTGTCCCATTTAGCTGTAGGTGCAAAATTTTCTTCATAATCAATGCCTTCTTGCTACGCAAAACGGCCTTTAGCAACAAGTCATGCTTTATACTTGTCAATATCACCATTTTTCTTGTACTTAATTTGATAAACCCATTTGCATCCAATAGGTTTAACATGCTGAGGACAATCAACAAGTTGCCAAGTGTTGTTGTCCTGAACTACCTGATATTCATCAACCATTGCTTGTTGCCATGCTTTATGTTTTATTGCCTCTTGAAAAGAAGAAGGTCCAGTGAAATCATTTGCTATCAAAGCAAAATTGCCTTCATTTCATTTTGATGCCCTTGTTCCTGTTTTGTTTTGTTCATTAGGTCCTACATCTTTCAATAGTTGAACTGCCCATTTTGGAAGTTGTTGCTCACTTGTTTGAGGTGCTGAGAAGTCTCCATCATTGTAAAGGGTATTAATGTAAACTGATGTTCGTCGTTCAGGTGGTGAATCTGGAGAATCAATGTCAGAAGAACTGCTGCTGCTTGGAGATACTAATGAACTGCTAGAAGATCTAGATGATTTTGTGGAAGTAGATGGACTGGATGAGTCATCTTCAGAGGAAGGAAAATCAAGTTCATACCAATTTGGTGAAGTTGGTTGACTTTGCATATTTCCTTTCCTTTTACTGCCCTTAGTTTCGAACTTGTGAAGAAGACTTTCGATTTCTTCAACACTCTTACTCTCTGTTTCTTCAAAAATGACATCCCTGCTCACAATAAATTTTCCATTTGTCAAAAGACGATACCATTTCTTTTCATCTGAATAGCCAATCATGGTGCATTTCAAACTTCTTGAATCAAGCTTAGTTCAATTTTCTTTGGGAACTAAGGCATAACAGATGGATCCAAAAACTCGAAGATGTTTAACTTTAGGTTTGAAACCAAACCAAGCTTCATAAGGGGTGATTCCTTCTAAATAAGCAGTTGGAGATCTGTTTCTTAGATAGACAACTGTATGGATTGCTTCTACCCAATATGTTGGACTTAACCCTTTGAAAGTTAACATGGATCTCGCCATGCCTAACAATGTGCAATTCATCCTTTCTACGACTCCATTTTGCTGTGGAGTGTAAACATTTGTAAGATGCCTTATGATGCCATTTTCACTGCAATAAGTTTTGAATTCATTTGAGTTGAATTCTCCCCCATCTGTCCTGAGAGTACCTATCTTTTCTTTGACCTCATTTTCAACAAGTTGTTGAAAATTTTTAAACTTCTCAAATGCTTCTGAATTGTTTTTCAATAAGTAAACCCAAGTCATTCTACTGAAATCATCAATAAAGAGCAAGAAATATTTGCAACCACCTAATGAAGTTTGTAGTGGACCACACACATCACTGTGAACTAGTTGCAGCAGCCTGTTTGCGCGCCATGTACTTGTTGGAAAACATTCTCGACTCTGTTTTCCATAAATGCAGGCTTCACATTTAGCATTTTCCTTGTTGAAAGTTGGAAGTCCTTTAACCTTCCCTTGTTTCTGCAATTGAGAAAGACTGTCAAAATTCAAATGTCCATATCTTACATGCCATAATACTATAGGTGAAATTCCTGTAGTAACTGCCCATGCAAAATCAGAATTCCTTGGAATAACTGTCCCTTTCATTCTTAACAGTTTTTCGTCTTCATGACCAGAATGCCTTGGAATAACTGTCCCTTTCATCCTTAACAGAGGCCCTAAATGAAGTTTTTTGGTAAAACCAAGGCAACATGAGTATTTGGTAGCTTTTTCTCACTCAAAATTTGTAGTCCTCAGATATATATTTCTAACTACGTATTGTGTGCGTCAAACAAAGATCGTATGCCAAAGTTACATCCCTAGGAAGTTGATGTACCAATTTACCCAAACGGGGCCCATAGTTTTGGCGCTTCATCTCCAAGGGTTAGGTTTTTTGATGTTTAGGGTTTTCCATTATTTCTCAATAATAAATAGGCCTTTGAGACTCAATGTAACATAGTTCAGAGGCCTGTAGCCGCCACATATCTTCTCAGAGATAAGCTACTTGCGCCCTAGCTAGTTTATTTCCTTTCTGTCTCTAAGCATATTTCAATTATGTGATATTAATGAAATGAAGTCTTATTTCCACTACATCTCCGTGTTTATGTGTATTTCAGTATTTTATTTTGTTCCTGCATAAGTCCAGATTAGGAATGTCAGGTTGAAGCTAAAAGTTTCTAGGGGTTATTTTTGACCCGGTGGAGCTAGGGGATCTGGGCACTTTCTGCGGTTCATTCGCAATATAATGAACCTTGAGATTTAGGATTTGGGCCTCAGTTTATAATGAAAAACACCAATTTATCAGAGGGTGTATTTTATCAAGGCTCTTCTTTATTCCCAAGGTTTCCCCATATTTTTTTCCTCCCAACATCTCCTAAGACTTGCCTACATTAAGCAGCTTCTTGAGGGAATTGGTGGCTCCGGCGAAGGACATGAGGTCATGCAATGATAGACCTAAAGTGCGGCCTATTGGAAAGGATACCATAATAGATTCTAATAGCAGACAAATGAAAAAGGAAAAGAGTGTTTTTGAAGGCAAAAGCAAAGAATATAATTGTATTAAGTAGATTGAAGAGACAAAGATGTCTTTGTCCCTCGGAGCAGACATGGCTATCCAGTGGGGGGAAGGTCTTAAGCCGAAAAATGTTGGTCAGACAAATCTGTGGGAGGAAATTCGGTATGCCTTTTCTCACTACTTGGGCATATTTATAGGTGCACCCACTGTTAAAAAATCCTATGACTATGAAAGTATTAGCCAAAGGATGTGTACATGTTATTTTCTAGGAAGAAGATGATGCTAAACAAGTCTTGGGTAGCATTTAGAAATTTTATTTTTTTCCTATTTTATTCAAACCATGGGAACCTATTTTCAATGCTAGGAATGAGAAGATTGATATTTATCCCCTACGGGTTAGAATTTGGGTCTCCCTATGCACTTTTGGCATGATCTCATCTTTTGTGAAACCTTATGGGTCTTTATTTGGAGCATGATTCCTCTTATATCGTCTCCATTGTTATGTCTATGGTGCATATCCTCACCAACGTTGATCTTTGGGGCAGGCTTCCTGGCGTGATTAACATGGGTCCTGATATTTTTCCATTAGAATTGAATTATGGAGTTCTTTATAGACGTAGGAGTTGCAATAAACATGGACACCTTGCAAAAGGTGGTGTGCTTCCCATGCATAAAAAGGTGAGCAAAACAATAGTTTTGACTCCTTTTTGTAACAAAGAGTAGCGGGTTAGCTCTCAACAACCAATGGTTACCACATCCATCTTGAATTATCATGGTCATAAATATGTTGATTAAGTAGCTCAACTGGTGTAAGTAGGTTCAAGGTTGGATGCCCAACCTCTGATTCAAATGGATTCCTGTTGCGAAGGTGCATAATTGGTTTCCCCCCCCCCCCCCCCCCCACCCCCACCTTCTATATCAAATCTAATTTTAAATGATTCCTATTTTTTTCCTTCTCATACTCAGTCTTTAGTCTCTATGGCATCTAAGGGTACCTTTGCAGCCACATATTGTAGCCCTTCTCAGATTTCCTCTACCTTACCTGTTCCAACTGTTTGTCTATGCCCAAATTCTCCAGATGATTTTTCCACATTGTCATCATCTTCTACTCTTTCCTTATATGGTATTCAAGCATCCATTGCTGTCCTATATAATATTTGTTCTTGGATAGTGGTTCCTCAGAAAATAGGGATCATCTAGGGCTTCGGTTAGCTTTCCATTTCCCTTGTGGAAGGTCGAAGTCGAGGAAGAAAATATTTTCTTTCCAATTCTAAGGAGAAAGCCCTTGTAGACCTTGTTATCGGTAAACAATTGTTTATCAAAGGGTCCATTAGAGCAAGCCCAATATCTATGGGGTCACCTAAATGAAATCATGTCCTTTAACTGTTGGGGTATAATTTATCCCCTTAATTATTATTTTTTTAGAAGACTTGTCGAAGGAAATGAATCATATATCATTTTTCTACATGGAACCATTGGAAGCAATATCTAGATATGAATGTTTCTTGAAACCCTTTTTAAGTGTTGGAATTTCTCGACCTTGGATGCCCTCTGTCGATTAGGGGGCCTAGTTGTGGATTAGATACCTCATTGAATTTAGGTTTCAAATATCTGGAGTATGGAGTATGTTATGGAGGTCGAGTTTTGGGACATGCTTTCACGTTGATTAATATCTATGGTTGATCCCAAAGCCGCAAAGTTTTTGTGAAAATATTTTCAATAAATCTCTCCTTATATCAAATAATGTTATCATTGGTGACGATCTAAATTTCTCTTTGTGTCCCTCACAATCCCGGGGCCCTTGGGCTAGGCCAGATCCCTTAACACATTTCTCCAGGAGAAGACTAGCTTGCAATATGTTGGTGGATGAGGAGCTAGTTACAATATCTCATACCTAGAAGAATCATCATATAGGAGAAGGTCAAATTGAAAATAGAATTGATAGATTCCTTCTCAATAAAAGCATATTGGACTCTTTTCCCTTGATCAAACAATGGACTCGTGAGGGATACATATTGGATCACTCAGACCAACCAAAGCTTTTAAGATAACTCAACATAGCTAAAGTACAAGGAGTTCTTAAACCTATTAAAGTCTCACTGAATTCCATATGCCTCCCTCTCAGATGCATAGACAACTTGCCACTTCGAAATAAACCTAAAATTAATCAAACAAAAGATAAAGGAATGGGAAAAAAGGAAGAAAATGTTGGAAGTCTAGGATTTGGAGGAGATCGAAAGACAACTCCATATTATTTCAAACTCATAAGGTCAAGAGTTCTTCACCTAGGAATCCACTGAGATTTGCAAAAACCTTTAAAATGGAATATTGACCTTATTTTATCCAAGGAGGAGGAATGGTGCCTAACAAGCAAAGCCATTTGGTTAAAAACTGGAGATGAAAATAAAAATAAATCCAGGCCTTTGCTAAATGTTAGAAAATGGTGAACACCATCTAGAGTCTGCAAAATGAAAATGCAATTGAGGTCTCATCCTTTGATGGGCTAGAGAACCCATGTAAATAACATTTTGAAGATCCTTTCAGAGCTTCTCCAGAAATATAAATTATTGAAGTAATATAAATTTCCTAACACTTCCCTAAAATGGTGGATGAAGAGGAAAGCGAGGCAACAATGGTAGAGGTATATGTGGAGGAGCTCCAAGTTGTGTGACATAGTTTTTAAAGAGATAAATGTCTTGGGTCGGATGGTTAGGGTGTTGAATTTTTTATTTATATTTATAATAGTATGGGTCGGAATCTCTTACGAGTGACTGAATAATCTAGGGAGGGTAGAATTCATTTGGATTTTAACTCAACCTTCATTGATATTATTACTAAAGTAAGCCATCCACTCTCCTTCTTGGAATTTTTCCCCATTTCCCTCTGTAATGCCATTTATAATATTTCCAAGATAATCAAGTTCAAGCTCAAACCCATCCTATCTGGATTCATTTCCCTACAAAAAATTTCTCTCTTAGAGTGGAGGTAAATTCATGAAGTTATTGGTGTGTCCCAGTAAGGTATTCATAGTATAAAAACTCAAAACTTGAAAGGGGTAATTATCAAAATTGAATTATCTAAATCTTACGACACAGTAAACTGGAATTATATAGGCTACTTTTTACCCATATAGGATTCAACCTAAATTTCATCAACCAGGTTATGAGCTGCTTTCAATCAGTCTCTTTTTTGGTCCTCATAAATGGTTCAACTTTTTCTTTCTTCCATGCTCAAAGATGGTTGTGCTATGGTTTCCCTATATCTCCTTTACTCTTTTTACAGGTGGTTAAAGGCTTGAGTCATCTCTTGACTGAGGCTAAGAGGCATGGATATTTTCATGGTTATCTCCTTGCAAGGACTTTGGCTATTACTCATATCCTATTCATCGATGACATTATTATTGTTTGCAATGGAGAAGCTTTGGAGATATGTGTGCTTGTAAAGGTTCTTTCTCTCTTTGGGCAGGCCATTGGGATGCTTATCAACACTCATAAATCTACTATATATCACCACAATCTATCTGACATGGATATCCATCACATTTCCTAGCTTCTCCCTTATGATTCCAAGCCAATGGAATAGGTCTTGAAATATTTGGTTTTTCAGCTAAAACTAAATTTCTACAGTGAAGTGGTCTGGACTTGGCTTATTGCCAAGGTGGAAAAAAATTTGAACAACTAGTGACATAGATGGATTTAAAGAGCATGATGTTTAGTTGTTATAAAATATGTGTTAGAAGCCATCCTGATATATTGGGTAGCTTTAGTTGGGATCCACAAATGTGTTATGGTAAAAATCAGGAAATTATGTTCAAAATTCATTTGGGCAAGGAAAAGAGATATGGGTGTGCTTCCGTGGGTTAAATGGGATATCGTTGCTATTACAAAATCCCTCAACATCTGGGGCGTAAATAACTTATTCCACTTTTCAAAATCCTTAGCTTCTAAATGTGGAGAGAGATTGATCTCTACGCACAACTTATGGATGTTAGTGGTCACCCACAAGTACATTGCTCCTAGTTCTCTAGAAGATTGGATTAGAAGGCTAGACAAACCAAGATCAAATATATCAATCATATGGAGGGAAATTCTAAATTTTTTGATATCATCAGAAGTGACCTTGCCTGCTGGTTGGGTAGGGGTGATAAGGTATGACTATGTCATGATCCATGGCCTAGTAGTGGCATGATTCACTTGTTTCCCCCTCCTTTAACTATTATTCCTAGAGACAAAAGTTATAGCAAATTTCAGACATTGCAAATCCTAAATTTATAACAATTTGAAGGCAAGGATCTATTTATGCCAAGGAGTTGGGTTTAGAGGTGGAACATTGGGTTTCTTAGTAGGAGTATCTATAATCTCTAATTGATGGTCACATTAAACTGACATACAAAATTGATTAACGTATCTCGAGCATTTTCCCATTTGGATCCTACTCTCCAAAGTCGTGATTCATTTTCATTTTGGTGGATAGAGTGTTTATGGAAGAAAAAATGGTGGTGGAAGGTGGTATGAAAAGAAAAATGCCCCCCAAAATTAAAATTTCTTATGTGGTGTCTTATGATGAAGAAGGTTCCTACCTGGTACGTTCTCCAAAAAATATTCATGATTAGGGTGAGCTAGTGTTCATTATGTCAAAATAATGGGGAAAGTGATATGCATGTGTTCATGGCATGGTCTTTCTTTATACATGTGCGAAATGTATGCAGATTTTCCTTGAGACACTGTATTCTTTATTAAGGGATGGATCTGGAGGCTGCTTGGATATCAGGGTGTGCCAACCCTAGTTGTCTCCATTTCAAAGCCCTACACAAAACTGTATGTTAGGGGGTATGGTTGGCCAGAAACAGGGCGACATTTCAGAATAATATTTCATTCCTATTAACATTGAAGATGAGGTTCTGGTTATTTAAGTCACTATCCTTAGGAGAAAATTATCGTTTCCCCTAGAGTGATAAATCTTGAATGTATTGAAAATTCTAAGTTGTGGGATTACTTTGATCATGCCTCTATCAACAATGGAAAAAATAGGGGAGGAGTGTTTATCTTATTCCTTTCACCAAATCACAGTTTCAAATTCAAAATGGGTTTGGGTTTGGGACAAATAATCAAGTGAAACTTGTGGCTTGCAAATACCTGCTTTTGTTTTCACAAGATAAGGGATGCACACATATACACATTTTTGGGGACTCTATGCTAACTATTTACTATCTCAATAGTAGTATTGATTGTATGAACGATTTTCTATTGCCTATTCTAGCAAGAAAATCATTGACACCTTCATTTCTTTTTCATTCTCACATATTTACATGAAAAGGAACCATACAAAAGAATGCCTATCCAAATAAGGTCTCCATATGGAAAATGATCTTCGCGTTTTAAATTAACGGGTCAACAACCAGATGTATGAGTTCTTCCATCGTCTGTACAAGGACATAATCTGAACTCCAATAGTAGAATAAGTATTTTTTACACATGGAACTATATTTCTCTGTATAATGTTTCTTTTGGCCATGCTCACAATACATGTTTTTTGTTGCCAGTATTCTACGTTTATATACATGGACAAAACTATTTTTTTATATACACACAGAGAGACCTAACTTTTGTTTGATATAAACAACTTTCACTTATTTTCCTCCGAGAACCAATCCTTATGTTTGGGTTGGCTACTTCATTTTTTTTTTCTAACTGTAATCACATGGGTATACTCGTGGCCATAACTTCCTTTCTCATGGGAAAAATGACCTTTTTTTATACCAACAATTTCCACCTATTTTTGGCGAAGTGTTAAACCTTTATATTTGGGTTTGATGATGTCATTTTTTGTCAGTCTTTTCCCCAGGTGAGCTATTTATTAAAATGTTTTTATTTTTGGGGTATTATATGAATATACTCATGAAGTGTATATGCAAAATGTAAATTCAATCACTTTAATATGAATGAAATTACGGGTCTTTTTCTTAAAAAAAATGTATAGATTCTATAATATCTACCTAATATGCAGATAAATTTAACAAACATATGATATTCATAAAATATGGTGTCTAGTGGCTTCTTCTAGCCCCATATTGGTTGGCATAGCTTCCTACCCCTTGATTCCATTCCCTTTAATATTTGATGCACAATGTCCTCCTCTTTTAATTCTCTTTGTCAAAATTTTTTTGACACCAATTAGTTAGAATACCTTGAATAAGAAGCATCTTTACTCAAATGAACAATTAGATTTATTAGTTTGACACATTCTACATCAATACCTATAATTTTCTACTTCAATTGAAGTAGATTACCCATATTGAAATAAATTTGGGAGACTACTTACTACTCATTCTCATGCAACTTAGTTATCATATTGAAAATGAAAGACCTATTTTCTTGAATCATTTCCTCGTGATTCCTTAATATTATTTGCATTTTGTATTAGTCTTTTAAATCCATGTCTAATTGTGTAGTATGAGGAAGCCTTGGAGATAGAAAGAGTTGGAGACAAAATGAAATGATAAACCCAAAGTTTCCTCCACTAATAAAATGCAATCCATAGAAGTGGCTAACCAAGAAATATGTTGCTCAATCCATAAATCCATAGCACTAGGCATGTGAAAATTCACATAGGAATCTTATGCTCCAATGAAGATAAGCCACCTAATCCTAAAAAACCTCCAAAATAAGAAGAAAAATGTACCAAAAGGACAAAGCTTGGAAAAATCCAAATTTAAATACCATAGATAGGGAAATTAAAGGTTTCAAATTCACCAAAATTTAATGAATGAGGAATTGAAAGGATTTTATAGCTACTTTTTTGTGACTAATGATGAGGAAGCGATTAATCAATTTGGTTTCAATCTTCTCCTTGATGCAAATCACCATTATCCCACCTCAATTGAAGATAAAACCAACTATCACTTAAAATTATGAGATCTCAACATACTGGGAATGTGTAAATAGGGTGTGAGTCTCATTGCATTTATGGAAAATCTTTGAGAGTATGGTTAATATGTGATTGACACCTTGCTCGTTAATTTAAATGTACTTTCCAATGTTTGGTTAAAATATCTTATCTTGTTGTTTGAAAAACTAGTGTTCCATCGACCCTTCATCATTATAGCTTCATTGGAAAGAGAGTTATTACCGATTTTGTCCTCCCTTGAGACCTAGAAAAAAAAAATTGTAAAATTTTGAAACTTCACGTAACATCTTGGCCAATATCAATGTAAGTCTACAATTAGTTTAATAAGGTACTTTATACATTTTTATGATGACACTTGAATCGCCTAAAACCATGAGAAATGTTATTTTACAATCTAGTACCAATTTCAATCATTTGAAGATACATATACTTCAGCTTAAATATTTGATAAGATTCCCAATATCCATGCATATGTTAGTATTATTTTTCTTCTAGAATCAGAAATTTAACTTCAAGGACGTTGGGGTGGGATTTGATCCACTTATTTGTGCATGGGGCATGATACCATTTAATATAATATCCTTGTGTATAACCATAGATTCAAGTACTACGTCAAGGTGACTTCTCATCTTTATGAAAATCCACAATAGGAATTGAACCTTCGCCTAATAGTGAAAATCTCATCACTTTCCACCATTTAATCCAACACTTTTGAGAAAAAAAACAATAATGTTAACCATATCACCCATTGTTTCAGAAATGGCCTTGGTATATGTATCCATCCTAATAGTCTTAACTAAAATTGTAGTTCCCCACTTTAGTTTGACCTAGGATAGTCACTTTCAATTTTACCTTGAATTATGAGACAAATAATGTAACATACTCTTTACTCTTTAAAGGCATCAGACATTAATGATCCAATTATTATTATTTCATGTGATGATAACTCATGACATGATTATTTTTATTTTCAGTCTAGACTGTGTTGATGGTTATGATATTAGTTGATATGGATGATTTCAATGTTGATTATCATGCATAAATTTTAATAACTTATCATTGTGATCAAATGTTATTGACAATTGTTTGTGTGACAAGAAATCGCCTTGGTGTACATGCCTGTGATGAGGTAGTAATTCTAATTTTAATTTATGAAGAGAAATAAATGGAATACATAATTATAACTAAAACATAAAGATACAATGAAACTTGACTTCAATCGATAAATGGAAAATTTTGAAATTGTGTACATGCAAAATGAAACCAAACAAACTCAAATAATAGTAACTTATCTTTGAGAAGAGATGTGACAACTACATGCCTTCATTGAATTTTTTTACAATGAGGATCAGAGGCATTTTTACCATCAAGAAGCAATGAGAAACGATAAAAATCCAAAAACCAAATCCTAGGAGATGAAGCGCCAAAGGCGTATAAGCTTTGATGGGGTAAGTTAAAATGTTAACTTCCGAGGGTAGTAACTTTGCTATACAATATCCATTTGGCGTGAAAGATAGCTCATTGGAAAGGTATATCATAGGAGTACATTTTCTAGCTACCAACACTAGTCTCCCCAAAAAAATCCATTTAGGGCCTCAAAACGACTCTGAAAGTTTAGGAACTAAAAAATACCAAAAATAGAAAGCTGCCAAAAATAGGAAATGTGTGTTGTGAACTAGTAGAGTAGGTGGGTGGCCATCGATATCCACCTATATTAGTCCTCCAACCTTAGGAACCAATGATATCCATTGTGTTAAGTGCCTCCATGAAATGGGTAAACTTCTGTTGAACTTGGCCCATGGTGAGCCACTTACCTTAGTGAATGAGTTTGCATGATTTAACAACCCAATATATCTAGATACTCTATTGGAGAGTGCTCCTAATATTTGTGTCCATGATCTGATTATTTTTGGCCTATTCAACACAATTTGGGTTGTGCTTTATTAGTGTCATCTACTCTGTGAGTTTTCATGTGTCTAACAATGGTGGAAAGTACAACCAAAGACTGTCCACATTGAACACTGGGTGCAGGCCAAGGAAATGGGGATACTTCGATCAAAATCATTTTCACCCACAACCTTGGTGATGGTGTAAGGTCCATAACAGAGTGGTTGAAGCTTTCAATGGACCCTCGTAAGATGTTCCTTATGCAAATTCAACTAAACCTTTTCTCCCACTAGAAACTTGTGTGGCACCAATGTTGGTCATGGCATTTTGTATACTAAGTATTGGATTTCTACAAGATATCATAGATATTTTAATGAATGTGTTGAATTCATTCAATAAAATCGGTAGTTTTTTTGCTTCAAATTGAACAAGTGTAGATTCTACCTGTGTAGTTGCAAGGGGCAATACGACATCAATGGGACCTAATGGTTGAAATATGAGGCCCGCCTGAAATGGGTTGTGGCCAATTGAGTTATGGAGAGCTTTGTTGTAGCTATGTTGAACATAGGGGAGACTCTCATCCCATGTTCAAGGATGTTTGGAGTTGCACATGCACAAAATTTTTACCATCATCCTATTGACGACCTTTGCTTGGCCATCAGTTTGGGGGTGTAAGGCAGTTGATTTGGTGAACTTGGTGTCCAAAAATGACTATATGATCGACCAAAATGAGCTTAGGAACATACTATCACAATTAGATATGATGGTATACGAAATCCCAAAATGTAACCACACATGTTCGTAGAAGAGTTTGGTAGTGGCTTCTACTATGATACTCTTATTGTAGGCAGTTGGGATGGCCATCTTATAAAATATATGAACAACAAAAAACACACAGTAATTAGCATGCTTAGTAGAAGGAACACCAAACTTATAGCCCATCGAGATTGATTCCATCAACCTTATGAAATTTTTTGGGGCATTCGTCAAACCAAAGGGCATTACCAACCATTCAAAAATACCCTCTTTGGAGTTGAAAGCAGTATTCCACACATCAATTGATTGTATTGGGACTTGGTTATAATGGGACTCAAAATCAATATTATTGAATTACTTGGACCCCTTGAGTTGGTTAAGAAGGTTTTCAATCTAGGGAATCAGGTACTTTTTCTTCACTGTGATTTTGTTCAAAGCCTGATAATCAATGCAAAGTCTCCAGGTCGCATCTTTCTTCTGCATAAGTACAAGTGAGCTTCCATTTGGTGAGGAACTTGGTTGGATGTGACCTTTATGTAGTATATCTTATATCTGCTGCTTGATTTCCTTATTTTCTAGAATAAAGCAGTGGTATATTGGATCATTAGGTATAGGTGAGTTGGGGGTCATATTGATTGAATGCTTGACCTGACAGTGCAGATGTACCCTCGTGGGTGAGGAGAAGATGTCGTTGTATTCTTACATGACCTTATCCACTTGTATTTGATGTGTGGAGGATACTTGTGTGGAGGCCATGGATGTGACCATAATATTCTCCTTACTTTGAGAGTGAATCAGGAAGAAGACAAATTTCCTAATCTGGGAGATGGCCTTACTGCATTTCTTAGCAAAGATCAAATAAATAGCAGTAGTTGGGGCTACCTCTGGTATCCCATATAGTTTTCTGCCCAAAGTAATAATAACAATATGAGGTCTAGACTCATACATAGTATGATACATCCATAATTATTTTTGTCCTAACATAACATCAAAAATTTCAAGGGGAGAAACATCACACAAAACCTTGTCCTTCAAAGTCTTGATGTCATAGGGCAGGTGACACTATTGGATGACGCAAATATCTCGCCCTTGGTGAAGCCACCAGATGGTGTATAGATATGGGTGTGGTGTTGTTAGTAGGCCCAAGTTCTTAATAACCTTTGTCGAGATTATTTTCTTTTGACTCTTGCTATCGAAAACAAAATGCAGTGGAGCACCCTTCACCCACATTTGTGAGTGAACGAGGTGCTCACAATCCTCTTAATATTTAGGCTCACTTTGATGGACATTGGTGGTGGAAATGGTGTCATTGGGTTCTATATTAATGATTTTTTTCCATTTTTCTAGGTCTGGTTCAGAGTCAGAATCCATGTCTAAATTTGAGTAGTTTAGATTGACCACCAATGACTGCCTTGTGTGACATTCATTCGTCTTACTAGTGGGGATCTTATGGAACTCACACGACTTTCCTATTTCTTTCTTCATCTTCCCATTACCATTCTTGTTTTCAACTTTGATGGGTTGTCATGCGGCGGTTCAACCTAGCTATGCCCTGTGTTTTGCAATTTACGGATTCCCTTTCCCTACTTCTACTATGAAGGATTCATAGATCCACCGTCTCGCTTCTTCTATTTAAATTTTTACCCAATTTTGACAACATATTGGTATGTTGCGCTAAGAGAGGAGATGTCCAAGAACTCCATTTTTGTCTCGATGTATTTGTGTATACAACCGCTATATTTTAATACCACTCAGAGTCTTTGATACCCAACTTGGTGCACAAGGTATGCAATATCTTTGTGAACACTAGCATTGCTTGGTCGCTTTTATTGTTCTTTGGTCCATCTCATGTACTGGTCTTCGTAGCTGTTGAGCCTTGCAATAGATATGTATTTACTCTTGATTACTGTCCTTTTTCCTCTTCCTTGTCCATCTTGTGCCATGATATAATAATATAATGAAAGTATTTTGATGAAGAATGAATGAAAAATGATCCTGATACAATTTAACCATCCAAACTAATTCTTGTTGATTTTTATGTTGAAAATAATATAAGGAACAACAGGACTTAATCATGGGAAAGAGGACGCATTAAATGCGGTCGAATCGAAGATAAATCAGTAAGGATTAGCACAAGAATGAACAAAATTTCCGAGGATAGCATTTTGTCGTGGATCCCTCGGGATCTCCTGATCCTAAGGGATCACACTTATATTTCCTTTTTAGCTATAAAAGGACAGGGAGAGCTAGCTCTCAATAGTCATGAGTCATGTATATTTCACTTTTGCATAATTTGTAATTGTAATTCACAGAACGTAGTTCTGAACAACGAGATCGTATTGTGATGTCGATTGACTGTGATGATTAATATATAATTCACGATGTTGTTTATTCAACTGTTTTGGAGTAGTTAAGCAGTATTGATCAGTGGCTAAGGGCCCGGTCTCTGGTGGATTTCAGTGTTGTTCCCTGTGTTATACTTTTCCATTTATTGCAAGTGTATTCTGCTTTTCCGCTTTGCAGTTGAAGTACTTTTGATAATTCGGATTTCTGGTATTTATTCCTTTTGAACGCGCATTTCCAATTTATTTCTTTAATTTCTAGTGAACAGTTTTGATTAATTAAAGCATAGACAGTTATTTCTAATACTTTCCTTATGTTCAATAGTTTAAATCCAGCTAAAAGAGCTCGGTTAATGTTTCAGTGCTCTTGGTTGATTGTCATTTGAATTGGTCGAATTAAGAATGAGTCATAGTTTTGGGTTATAATGCTTAGATGAATCATTTTCTTTAAAGCTTCAAGATTTATGATTGCATCTATATGAAACGATTGATTTTAGCATTACTCTTTGTATGTATAGCTTGCACATATTGTGTACACGCTTGAGATAAAATGACTTACCTAGGTTGATAGTTAATGTGAGGCAATTAGGAGTTTTTAAAGACACCTGTTAGCACCCAAAATTTTGGCGTCGTTTCCGGGGAGCGTGTTGCCACTCTGTAAAGAGTAATGTATAATTGATGTTTTTTCTTCTGAGGGAGAATTGGTTATTAAAAACGGAAGGTAAGAACCTTCGTAAAGAATGAGTAAAATGCTCGCTCATCCGCCCGCTTTCTAGCAGAATTGTGTAAGAGTTTAAGGTAGGAATGAATTTTTGTATTCCTGCATGAATGAATGAGAGGGAAAGACCTGAAAAAAAAAAAATCCTCCTTCTAAACCGGTGACCCTTGGACAATAAAATTTTATTGAAGAAATATTAAGAAAAGTTGAGTCTCAGTTATCAGGACACCGAATTGTTGCTGCCAGACATCCTACTGACTTCCTTCAATCTGCAGGATCACCATATGTAGCTAACGCTGAGATTCACAGTAATACTAAAGGGATTGAGAAGAGTTTTGAAGATACTGAGAATTCACAAAATCGCCCTTCACAAGAAGGAAATTCTTGTAACCTCCGTGAAGGAGAAGGAGAAACATGCAATCTTGAAATTAAATTATCAGAACCTAGATCTCCTGAAGTAGTGACTGATCAGAGGAAACCCAGTATTCCAGATCAAGGTAGTGCTGCTAGAACCATCCCAACCTCTTGTGGACATCCTAGGAATAACTCTCGAGCTCCAGAAATCCCTGAATAATATTGGCATATTTATGACCAAATGGCTAATAACTAGGAACCTCAAACTTCTACATTGCAATACCCTATTGTTGACATAGCTGTCAATACCCCCATGAAGGCTATCCCATTACAGAACATTCATACCTTTCATGGGATAACTTTAGAAGATCCCGATGCATTCCTTTTCGAATTTGATGTCTTATGCATAGGTTATGATTACACTACTGACCCTCATAAGCTGAAGCTATTCCCCTCTACTCTAAAGGGAGAAGCTCTGCATTGCTTCATGGGACTTGGTGGAGGTACCATCAATGACTGGGACCAAATGAAAACATCTTTCCTTAAAAAATACCAAGATTATTGCCAAACTAGAGAATTAAAAGAAGAAATTTTTCAAATGGTAGTTAATCTTAGCGAGACTCTGGAATAATATGTAGAGTGTTTCCAATATAATCTGCAAATATCTCCTTACACAAATCTACCTGATAATGTTCTAAAAACCACGATGATCAGAGGTATGAAAGACCAATGGGTAGAGACACTAAATATAATGGGTAAGGGTGACATTTATCAAGAAAACTATAACAATATTATAGATTTGTGCATCAAGTGTTCCAGGGGCAGTACAAGGTTGAAACCAGTCGGACGCGATGCAAGCCCCAGAGACATCAAAGCCTCAGGAGGAAGCATTACACGAAGTGAAATCGACAATCTATTGGGGGATTTCAAGACTGATATCCTAGGGACCCTGGCGACACAATTGGATGTGATGCAAGCTAAGCAAAAGCAGGCTATAGCAATACAAAACTTGGCTATTTTCTGCCCCCATTATAGACAGAGGCACAGTCATAAATAATTCCCCCTAGATGCGATACAAACATGTGCCATATGCACTAAAGAGCACGCCACGGAAAGTTTCCCATCACTCCCAGGATTAAAAGAAGTCTTCAAGGAAGCGGAAGAAGAAGTGGAACCAATATATCTGTTGAACCAGTGTCGTCAATGGTAATTGCGTCAGACAGGTATGCCTGTTGATCCATCTTCTTTCTTTCCTCCCTCGCAATATAATTCTCAGCAATATTTAGGGGCAGTATGGCAGAATCAACCACCTTTTTTGTCACCTCAAGAATTTTTTATGTCACCATGGCCCAATCAGTCAAATCCAAATAATAATAATTGGCCAAATTCCCCTTACTCGCCACCATTCTGGCATAACAACCCTTATTCCTCCTAATGGTCCCCTTCCACCTTACAAAATCAGAACTAGCAATCAAATTGGCAAAGATATACGAACTAGCCTATGGGGACAGTTCCTCTGCCTCAACCAACTTTACCAGCACCTTACACGTTGCAGCAGAATCCTCAATCTAATATATGACCGCAACTTCTAGCTCAATTGTTGGCTTGAGGGGTCCTAACCCAGGTTTGGTGTGCAAGGTTTTCCAACAAACCCCTATACTATTGGCCCTTTTGGCAGTGACCTGATTTTGCAGGTCAAAGTCTCACCCAAAGTAGTATGGGTGGGTACTGGAACCAGGTTTCCACACCCTGAGAAAGGATGGGTAAGGCAAGCAGAGCTGCGTCCTATTTCTGTACTTCCCAGATTACCTTGTTCTGCAAAGGGTTAATTATGTATCTATTTTCATCCACGTGCACTAGATTTATAGTTATATGATTTTTATAACATCAACACAGTATTACATAAACAGAACGGAATGGATCTATATCCAAGCATTCAGTACACAGATCTTCGTAGCTAAAAGACAGAAAATATACAACACATCAATTCTCAGCAATTCAGACAATAGTACTCACAGATTCATATCTCTAATAATCCTTTGCATTCATTCATTCATCAATATTTCCTTACAATTCCCTTCCCAACCTATGCACACAACAGTAGGGTCCACACACAGCTGGACTAGGATCTCTACGCACACAGCCAACAGGAGTTCGTTCCCCAAAACCCAAGCAGATAGCTTAAACAATAGGTCGCATCAATATCTCATCATTTCCTATCCTTTACAATTCAAAATACATCTCTATTTATAAAAATCTAGCCTCGACGTTCATATAGTTTGCAACCCATGGTTTTCGGACCCCTAGTTTACCCTTTGACACATTACAATGCGTTTGGGGCTTTGACCTGCCCCAAAACCCCTGCGCTAGACTAAATATAATAAAAAATAATCAAAATGGACCAGTTTCGTAGCTTGTTAGGAGACCATGTTCCAACAGTCCCCCAACACAATCTTGTGACTCATCCCAAGTCATTGTACTAGTGTGGCTTCTATGTGCGCGCGCAAATTATCCAGAGTGCAGATAAGAGGAGGGAGTACTTCCTGGCTTTGGGCCATAGCCTGTTGCCCAATGTTGACTAGCGTTAGGGAGGCAGGCCCATCTGTAGCTGTAGTAACCCGTTCCAACAGCCAGTGGAGGCGCGCGATGGCGGATTGAGCATCGTGGGCGAGCTGGAGTGTGGTGTCGGACCATGGCTTCAACCGTTTTTGAACAACCTGCTTGGAGTGGCGAAGGTTCTCAATATTTTCCATGGCAGCTAGGCATTGCGCGGAGACGTTGGAGGGTGTGGACGCTCGAATTTGATCCAAAAAAACTTCTACCTGCTCTAATTCCTGATAGACATTTTGAAGCGTGGAATGGTGCTGCACTGCCGTCCATAACTGTGTAGTTGTTTCGACCAATTGTGCTCCCTAAGTCAGCTGCCCCTGAATAATACGCGTTGCGTCTGTGACCACGACAATCCGTTGGGCCCGTACTTCTAGAGGTATGTCATATTGTTGTTGCCTGTCTCGGTCATGGTGGCGAACCTATCGCAACACTCTGGAGGATAATCTTTGTAGCTCTATACTATATAGCTGCGCTAAATCGATTTGGATGCCCCTAGTAGTTGGGTCAGGAGTGTTAACTAGGGTAGTGCGAGAGAGTGAACATACATTGCTTCTGGTGGGCGACGCTCGAGAGTTGCGGAGAAGTCGCAGCATGTCCCTGTATCTCAGTGTTCCTTCTGTGCATGACCCACAGACAATCCTTTCTGTCGGAAGCTCGTGCTCATGCCTATGGCTGCACTCAGTATGCCCAGGTCCTCTCAAGATGATGTCTACTGGGAACGGATCCATTGGCGGATTAGGATCTATCCTATTAACACAAAGACGAGCATCAGAGACAATGTGTATGAACACAAAAAACCAGTACACAGATAGCAGGAGCATGTTTTAGGGTGAATAAATAGCCTGGTGCGAAGTATTCCAGCCATCCGCACACTGTCCAGATCTGTTTAATGGAAATGTAGCTCATTCATGGCACGTACCATCGATCATTCGGATCGTTCTTACCATAAATGGCTGCATTGATGATCTTCTGCCTATTTCTCGTACTTGTGAGGTTCTTTTCTTATCAAATCGGGAGGTGATAACGGTCGTCCTTCATGCCCGAGGTCATGTCCATGGAATTTCAGACCATGGATGAAGCCTGTATGTCGTTCGCGTACCATGAATGAGGTTGGACGCAAGGTGTATCTGCAAGTTGGCCATCAGTCTTTTCAAGCCCTTTACTTTTCCCGTGGGTGGGACGTCCCTGTGCGATAGGGTTGCATCACACATCCTCGTGCCATTTATTAGTTGAGACGTTCGCATATTATCCCGGTTATACATGGGTTCAGGCAGGTCCGTAATCTGACGCAGGCTTAGGTCAATGGTACCCCGAAAAGTCTGTCTGGGCAAGTTTCGATCGCACCCTTGAGTGTTGCACATCAGCAAGTATCTGCGTAGGTCGACTGACCTTGGAGCCCATCTGGCAACTGGGGTCCCTATGCACAGGGTCACCCTACTCCAATACTTCCCCTGAGTGAATAATATCGGTCCTTGCGTAGGTGCTCCACATAGTGTTAGTGGCAGTGCTCCTAGCCTGCGTTTCGTGGGAATATTAGGTTCAACAGGCTACTGACTATCACTTGCGTCCTCCTAGTAGGGTAGGGTTATTTTTGTGGTAGAGATGCGATGGAAATTCCTGATGGTCTGAAGGCTTTGAAGTGCTGAGACCTCGTGCAACCGACCTTGCCAATTTTCCAGCTCTTCATCGGAGTCGGAAAAACATTCACTGTCCTTTTCCCAGCAGAGCATTCCTTCATCCATGGGGTCAACCCGATCTTCATCCTGTGCAGTTAATTTATAAATGTGATCTAATTCCTCCTTCTCATAGGCTGTCTCTGTATACCGCGCACCTTCTACTAGATCTAGTGGTAATATGACACGCGTACCTTTGTTTTCGAACACCATGTTGCATTTCTTGAGATTGATGACACCCCCCATGTCTATTGCCCAGTCTAGCCTGAGGAGCGCAGGGTAGGGATCCGCGTCTTCCACTATTTCTATTACTTCAAAATCAGCTACAACCCTTACCCCTGCGATGTCAACCATGACTTTCGATAACCTACCCAGAAGGATGATTTTTTGTTGATTTTCCATTCGCAATTGGATAGAGGACCATTCCAATTTAGGCTCTCCATTCGTTGCCATGTCTGCTTTGGTAAGACGTTTGCATCCGATCCAAGATATAAGATAACCTGATCCATCTCATAGTCATCGATCTGTGCAGTTAATCGCATCTCTCTTCTGGTGCGTTTCTTATAGCTGTATAGTTTGTGTAGATCCTTGGTCTCAGGGATCAAACTGGGTCGAGCTGCGCAGTTATTCAGTAATGCTTGGAGATTCCCTATGCCTGCGGATTCCTTAGCAACTTCAGACATGCCTTCAAAAAGGGCTCAACTCCTTCTTCTATCTGAGGCTGCGCAGGGGCTGCCAGTGGTACTGGTTCTTTGAAATACACTCCTTCCTGAGAGGCAAGCTTTTCTTCAGCTCCCTGGGTGACCAGCCCACTACGTGTCATGAATTTTACTCTTAGAACCACCTTCCTTAGCTTTGTTTTAACTCTTTGGACGTTCTGCGTAGGGGTGGGATGCTTTTCCTACATCTTGGCTATTAAAATTGGGCAGTCCTCTACCTCATGGTCCAGCTGTCTACAATATTTACATGATGGCTTGGTGGGATTAGGGAATTCTCTGGCAAAGTGCCCTATTTCTCCATAGTTATAAAAGATTAGCTGTCCCCGTCCTCGGCCTGCGCTTCCTCCCCAGCCTCCTCTGCCTTGGGCTGGTGAACCTCCGAAGTGTGCAACAAGTCGTGGCGATGCAGGGTCTGATTGTAACCTATATAAATTCCCACGATCCATCATTAAGTCATACGTACGACAGTTCTGCTCATCATGTCCCACTGATCGGCAGAATTGGCACCATTGTTGGTTTAGTTTTGGGACATATGCACCTAGCCAAGGGCAATGGTTTGTATCATGTAGTCCTACTACCCGACAATCATCACACCATAGCGCAGGTCCACTTGAACCTGGTCATATCAGGACAAGTTCCCTACTTACTCCTGGGCATATCGGACTAGGTCCTCCTGCTTGCATGTAATCCATTAGCAGAGGGCACTGATCCTTCGTATGGCCAGATACCCAGCATTGTATGCACTAGAGATCTGCGTAGATGTCCTTTCCTCGCTCTTTTCGTAGGTTCTGTATCTCCATATGCAGATCCCCAAGTTGCTCCTGGATTTTTTGTACCCCTGCTGATGTATCCTCCTGGGGTGTAGCTTCTAGCTTCATAGCGACTTCCACAACTTTCTTCTGTGATTCAAAGGTCTAATGACTCATTGACATGCGTAGGTGAGGTAGCAGCATAGCGATGAACCACTCTGTATGTTGTCTATCATCATATTTGAACCCTCCCTCCCTGATCTCTTTTTTTAATCATTGATCAGCCTCCCATACAGACTCAGATGCACCTTTTTTGAAGTCCTTTACCTCCGATATCAGCTGGGAATAATATTTCGGCTTTCGGAATTGTTGCTTCAGAGCATCTTTGATATCTTGAATGGATGTGTTCTCGTTCTGGGCAATGTATCGCATATACCAGTCCAAGGCTCTATCTTCGAATGCTAAAGACAGTTGTGCCCTCTTTATCATGTCACTCACCACATTCTGCGCAGTCCAGACAGAGTCTACCTTGAACCAAAACTGGTCCATATCCTCATCTCCTACCCCCTTGAAGGTAGGTAGTTTCAAATGCGCAGCCATATCACTGTCTAGGGGAGGTGGTGGTATGGGTGAATTCTTACCTTTGTGCGGCCTAGGCAGCGGTGTAGCTGGGGGATCTTGCACAGCTGGTTCTTGCAACAAATTACAGGCAGATCTCCCTCCGTCAAGGTTGGTTCTATAGTATTTACCACTGCATGTCGCACTTCTGTCTAGATCCGAGGTCATTCAATCAGTATGACTACACAGAATGCTCTTCTCGTACAGTAATTTCTTGATAAGCAATGGTAAAATCCTCAGAAACTTGCCCTGGAACCCTTTGAAGAATCATGGTTCGGCCTCAGAGTATGATACAAACTGATCAATAGCAATTTCAATCACAAATCCTCCTAGCACACTATCCACCCAGTGATCCACTGTGTGTGTGATAGTATTATAAGTTTTTTCCAGCTGCTCGAGTAGCTCTGTGGTCCACTGAGTGACTCACTTGTCCTTCCATCACTTCTGGAAGTCCACCAGTCTGGCCAACCACTCCTGGATTTCAATCGTAAAGGTCACAAAGAATATTTTGTAGCTTTCAGTAAGGACGTACCTATTTTCCACCTTTCCGCTATTAACTTCTCACTGCGGTTTTCTTTCACTGCGAACTCTTGGATCTGTCTTTCGAACCAGTCCTCGATCTCCCTTCTTTCAGGCTTCCAATATTCTCTTGTCATTACCCGATTCCTCTCTCAGACTTCTTTTTCCCGACACCGGAACCATTTGTTGGCTTGAGGGGTCCTGACCCAAGTTCAGCATGCAAGGTTTGCCAACAAATCCCTATAATACTGGCCCTTTTGGCAGTGACTTTCTTTCGCAGGTCAAAGTCTCACCCGAAGTAGTATGGGTGGGTGCTGGAACCAGGTTTCCGCACCCTGAGAAAGGATGGGTAAGGAAAGCAGAGCTGCATCCTGTTTCTGTAATTCCCAGATTACCTTGTTCTACGCAGGGTTAATTATGTATCTATTTCATCCATGTGCACTAGATCTATAGTTATATGCTTTTTGAACATAAACATAGTATTACATAAACAGAGCAGAATAGATCTAGATCCAAGCATTCAGTACACAGATCTTCACAGCTAAAAGATAGAAAATATATAACACAACAATTCTCAGAAATTCATACAATAGTACTCACAGATTCATATCTCTAATAATCCTTTGCATTCATTCATTCATCAATCTTTCCTTACAATTCCCTTCCCAACCTGCGCACACAGCAGCAGGGTCTGCACACATCTGGAGTAGGAACTCCGCGCACACAGACAGCAGGAGTTTGTTCCCAAAAACCCAAACAGATAGCTTAAACAATAGATCGCATCAATACCTCATAATTTCCTATCCTTTACAATACAAAATACATCTCTATTTATAACAATCTAGCCTTGACTTTCCTATGGTCTGCAACCCATGGTTTTTGGACCCATAGTTTACCCTTTGACCCATTACAATGCATTCAGGGCTTTGATCTGCCCCAAAACCCTTGCGCTAGAATAAATATAATAAAAAATAATAAAAATGGACCAGTTTCGCAGCTTGTTAGGAGACCCTGTTCCAACATCAACCCAACCCAAATCCTAACAACAGACTAGTTTAGTCAATACAAATCATTGAGGGTCTGAACCCTGAGGATGTGTTGAAAGAATGTAACGAACTTAAGTTGAGATCTAGACGCATAATCACTCTCGATAAGGATAAAGATTTGCAACCTAAAGAACTGCACACAAATAAGCCTCTAACTGTAGATGATCAACAAATAAAACAAGGGGAAGATAAAGTCAGACAAAAAAATCCCGAACAAATCATAACCACTTCCCCCCCATTTCCAGAAATATTGCTGATACCGCACCCGATTGAATATCCTCACTTTGATCTTCTGGGTGAACTTAAGAACATTTGTATAAAAATTCCCCTCCTCCAGGCTATCCAAGATATTCCAATATATGCCAAAACTATTAAATAATTGTGTATAAAGAAGTCTACGCGGAAAACAAAAATAACCCCTACTGTCCATGTTGTCGGGACTTTGTCTGATTTATTACTAGGCGAAGAGACTCCTGTAAAATATGAGGATCCCAGAAACCCCATTTTCACAATCCAGATAAATGGCCATTCTTTTCCCAATGCTTTAGTTGACTTAGGGGCAACCATTAATATTATCACAACTACAAATTGCAAAATTCTTCGCATCACAGCCTTGGAACCAATAACTACCTTACTGGAACTAGCTAACCGCTCAATCATTAGACCAGAAGGAACATTACAAGATGTGATGTTTTCTGTAGACACTTGGGAATACCTGATGTATTTCTTGATTATTAACCCTAGGAACCAGCTAGATGGACATCCCTTAGTATTAGGAAGGCCTTGGCTAGCGACTGTTGATGCTTATATCAGTTGTCGGACAGGCAGTATGACTATATCCAGGGGGAATGATGTGAAAAATTTAGTTTTATACCCTCCTACTCAGCCAAGCTTGACTATTATGAAAACCAGGAAACAACCTGCAACATACTTAACAGAAAATATTCGGTCACCATTGACTGTGGTAGATGCGCTTGAATTCAAAACCCAAATTGAAGATGATTTCATTAATACTTTTATCAATCATCCTACCACAGTATCAAGTTCGAAATGCCACATGATTAAAGTAGTCCTTGACAATGAAATCGAAGAAGATCCCCTGAGAGATATCAATGACCAAAAAATACTAACAACCACTGTTTATAATAGCAAACCTATCGAAATTGAGCCACGGAAGATCCTGAACATTAACAGTAATCTGAGTGATGACCAGCAACAGAAACTTATTCAAGTCCTTAGGAAAAATAAAGGGGCTTTCGCTTGGGATTACTCAGATATGAAAGGGATTGACCCTCAGCTATGCATGCATCACATATACATTGAAAACGATGCAAGAACCATTCGATAAACTCAGCGTAGATTAAATCCTCACCTAAAAGATATTGTTAAATAAGATCTTCAAAAACTGTTAGATGTGAATTTTAACTATCCTATATCTTACAGTAAATGGGTTTCTCCATTAGTTGTGGTTCCCAAAAATAATGGGAAATGGAAAATATGCGTTGACTATAGAGAACTCAACAAGGCAACGCAAAAAGACCATTTTCCCCTTCCATTTATTGATCAGGCCCTAGATACACTGGCAGGGAAGAATTTTTTTTCTTTCCTAGATGGCTTCAATGGCTACAACCAAATTCCAATTGCCCCTAAAGACCAGGATAAGACTACCTTTACCTGTCCGTGGGGAACATTTTCTTATAGGGTATTACCTTTTGGATTGTGAAATGCACCTGCCACATTCCAAAGAGCCATACTCAGTATTTTTGCAGACTTGATAAATGAAGGATTGGAAGTATACATGGATGATTTCACACCCTATGGAGGTGACTTCGAGAAAGCATTACAAACATTGGAAAAAGTTTTGGAATGGTGTATTGCTACTAGCCTATGTTTAAGTTACGAAAAGTGTCATATGATGATGACAGAAGGCCTGATCTTGGGTCATTACATTTCAGCAGATGGAATTCAGGTAGATCCGGAAAAAATACAGGTAATTATCTTACTAGCTACTCCCTACACTCAAACAGAGGTACGTAGTTTTCTGGGATTTTTTGGATATTATCGTAGATTTATCAAGATTTTATCACAGATTTTTGCACCATTATATGCCTTAACAGGAAACAGTGATTTCATATGGACTGACAAATGTGATACTGCCTTTACAGATTTAAAACGGCTAGTATCAACAGCACCAGTATTACGAGGCCCAAACTAGGATATACCATTCTAGATTTCATCAAATGCATCCGACACAACCATTGGAGCAGTTCTTGGCCAAGAAGAAGACAAGAAACCCTACACTATATATTAAATTTTCAAAAACTTAACCCCTGTTGAATTGAATTACACAGTAACAGAGAAGGAGTTTTTAGCTGTCATTTATGCTATTAACAAATTCAGACACTATATAACTGGATACCCTGTAATTTTGTATACGAATCACTCTGTTATCAAATACTTAGCTAATAAACCCGTTATGAATGGAAGAGTGACATGTTGGTTGCTACTTTTGCAGGAATTTGATATAACTATAAGGGATCGACCAGGGAAGGAAAACCTTGTGGCAGATTTCCTCTCCCGGGTGCCAAGAACAGATGATGCAATAGTAGTAGAGGATCAGTTTCCAGATGAACACATGTTTGTTGTAATTGTGAAAACACCATGGTACGCAGATGTGGCGAATTATTTAGCAGTGGCAAAACTACCTAAACATATGACACCCAGAGAAAGGAAAACGACACTACAACGCAGCACTCAGTTCTCCTGGATTGGAGGATACATTTTTCACACAGGGGCCGATATGCACATCTGCAGGTGTATCAGGGAAGATGAAATTTATGATATCTTAAAAGCCTACCATGATGGACCTTGCGGTGGACATTTTGCAGACTGCAGAACTGGAAATAAAATTTTACAAATGGGCTACTACTAGCCCACGATTTTTAAGGATGCTAAGAAATTTGTTCAGGCCTGCAATAGTTGTCAAAGGATGGGCCTCCCTGGCCAATATTATGAAATTCCCCTGCATCCACAGCTGGTCATAGAACCTTTTGAGTGTTGGGCATTAGATTTTGTTGGGAAAATCAACTAATCATCCAACCATAAATCATATATATTGGTTGCAACGGAATACGTAGCTAAGTCGGTAGAAGTAGTAGCATTACCAAGAGCCACAAAAGAAACTGTGATAAACTTTCTTTTCGAAATTTTTGTAAGATATGGGTTACCCAGAGAAGTAATCACAGATGGACGGCCGAAAATTGTAGGCCACAAGATCGCTGCTACACTAAAAAATCATCATGTTATTTACAAAATTACCTCTCCATACCACCCACAAGCGAATGGGTAGGTAGAAAGCACCAACAAAGTAATTGAAGCTATTCTAACGAAGACAGTCTCATCGCACAGATGAGACTAGGCTACTCGATTGCCAGAAGCCTTGTGGGAATATCACACAAATTGGAGGAATACTACTGGATACTCCCCATATCAGCTGGTATTTGGTAAGGAACCTATTTTTCACATAGAGTTTGAGATATAAACACTAAGGACAGCCCAAGAACTAGGACTAGATTTAACTGAAGCCTAGATTAATATATTACAACAAATAAATGAATTAGACAAAATCCAGCTTTTGGATCTGTAGCATACTGCACTTATTCAACAACAAAGAGCCAAATGGCACGATTCTCTGATCAAGAAAAAGACATTTCATGAGGGTGACTGGGCACTTCTCTATGACTCCAGGTTTCAAGACTTCCCTGGTAAATTGTAGAGTAGGTGGTTAGGTCCCTATGAAATAAAGGAAGTACATAACAATGACACTCTTACGTTGGCCACCATTGATGGGTTTGATTGTTCCTTTAAAGAAAATGGGCATCGGGTGTGCCTCTACCAAAGACCACTCATAAGAGAATCTTTTTGTCAAAAAATACGCAAGGACTCCATCATGCAAATTTTAGCTGCAGAAGATAATCCTTCGAAAACTTCATCTTTGTAAAAAATCATTTCTTTTTCTAAAAAAGAAAAAGAAAAACTGTAAATAGGATTGTTGATTCAATTTGTTTTTTTCTCTGCTTATTTTGTTGTTCCATCTTCAGAACAACACATTTTTATTTTGTTGTTCCATCTTCGGAACAACACTTTTTGGTTTTGCTATTCCATCTTCAGAACAACACTTTTTGATTTTGCTGTTCCATCTTTGGAATAGAACTCTCTTTTTTTTATGTTCCAATTTCGGAACAACACTTTTGTTTCTTATACAATTCCTGTGTGTTCTGAACAACACCTTTTTTATATATTTCACAAACACCTCTTTCCTCTCATGGACTTATTCCTAGCTCATTTCAGCCTTATTTCTTTGATTTCTTTTATGGCCTGAAGTACAGTACCTTCATGCAGATAAGAATTATGGATTTTATTAAAGCAGGTGAATATTTTTAGCGTTATGATCTTTGACAAAGACAGCTTCTTGATGATAGACTTAAAATAATTGAAAGGGACACAATTATTTATATTTCACTTTACTGTACTGATTTCTATTATATATGATATTGATTGATCATCTTTACCATGCTAGTTATACTCTCCCGGTTATAATTCTCTCTGTCTATTATCGATGGGATTATGGGTATAATTTTTCTTATTATTGACATGCTTCAACTTATTACACCATCCCTACTCTTAAAGAGTATTGAGCCTCCCTCTATTTATCATAAAAATATTTAATGACAACTAAATTTAATCTACAGATAGAGGATAGGGGGTCTCATTAAGAGCCAGCCTACCATGTTCATAAGGAGGCAGCAATGTGACATTCCCACCATGGCCACCACACCAGGGTTATGATCCATTGGATGGCTAAAACATCCTTGGAACAGGAGTCTCATCACGAGTTGTCCTGCTCACTTTTTCTACTTCCCAGTGAATGGCAGTATGGTTATCTGGTTACCATGCCAGCACACTGGTCTCTTTTGTAGAAACAGCAATGAAATTTTCAATTATAAATTGAGGATCTTGGCTCACATGGGTTAAAAAGCAACTCTATCAAGGCTATGGACGCCTGCTAGCAGTAGAAGCTCTGCTTATGGTATTTAAGTTCTATTTCCTTAATCAATAATTCTTATAATACCCTCTTCCCATTTATCTTTTTATCCGAGAGATTATTTCCTCTAAACACTTCCCTACTTTCAACCTTTATGCATGCATTCATGTTTTTACTCAATCATATCGTGTACAGCCGGATTATCATCGGAAAAGCCTCCTTTTGTACATATTGTTGTCCTCTTTCCTTATCACATAGCTTATCATCAACCAAAGCGTCTTGTCTGTTTTCATTTACTATGATTATACACTGCGCTTTCACTCTATCCATCTCTCTTATTGTCCCGTCATTTATTACGTACTCTGTTCCACTTACTACTGTACCCTTCATCCTTATATCCTGCCATCGAAACAACCATTCCCTGTCTATTCAGTCACAGGTGACCTCTCATTTCGAAGGGGGAGAGAACTTCCATTACACGAGGCATGCGTTGTCATTATTTAATTGACTGATAAGATATTCCATGATCACGCGGTATGCGGAAATTTAATAACACAATTAATATCAACTACACTTAGCTGTTACAACAACTTGATGTTCTATCACTCTAAGTGTTGCTATGTTTTTTTTCAGTATTGCTACATTTTTCCATTACACTCATCCTTTGCAATAGTAAGAAGAATTCAAGCATTATGGGTGGTAAGACAGTGCGTCGTGAACCTTTAGTGTTAGAGGTCTCTGACAGAGCCAGGGAAATTCTGATCCATGCAGGGTGGATATCCTATCTCACAATATTTCAACCCTCGAATGAGGAAATTGCCATTGAATTTCTACAACATTTGCAGAATGGGGAATCCATGGTGAAAGGTAGAATAATTACAGTCACAAACGTTGTAATAGCTTAAGTATCTAGGCTGCCGGCAGAAGGAACTATATGGTCACAAAAACATGTATTGCTGCAAGACGCGGTGGAAACTTTCAAAGACGAAGGTGAACAAGTAGTCAGGGAAGGCAAAGGCATCCAACCATATTCTCTAGCAGAACCATGGAAAGAATTAGCAAGCATTATCCAAAGATACATTACCTGCGATGGACATCGAGATGTGGTAAGACCACGACAACTTAAACTATTAGTTGTCTTGAAACAAAAACTCACTGTTAATCTGCCATCTCTTTTGAATTATTTTCTGCATGATACTGCTATTAGAATAAGATGGGCCAGAGACCCTGAAACTGTATTAAGTCACCATGGATTGATTAGATTAATCATCAGTCATAGTCTGGTTCAATACAACTTAACTTGGGATGGTTTCATGACGGCCCTAGAGAGAATGAAAAACCCTTTAATCCAAAATCCTGAAATTGCGGAGACAAGCTAGCAACATCATGTTCCGAAAAGAAAAAGGCTTTCCCATTCAAAGGTTGTACCCCATAAACACAGGAGGTCTGTGAGAATTGAACTAGCCCAGAGGATGTCTGCAAATCTTCGGGATGAACGCAATCAACCTACGGAGACAACCAGTCCAGTTAGGATAAGAGATTTTGAATCTGAAAAAGAGGAACCCAATTCCGCATCAGAACCCGAAGAAGAGGAACCCAATTCCGCATTAGAACCAGAAGTAGAGGCCAATTCAGAACAAGAACAAGAACAAAATTATAATAATGAACTGGAAAGTGAAGCAGGACCGGATGATCCTTTGGAAGTTTTTGAGACAGGGATGGCCGAGGTCCTGGAAAATCTTAATGTATATATCCAACCTGGAGGACCACTTGGTCTTAGCAGAATGGAAACACAAGAGGCTGCAGACACAAAAATTGTTTAGGAATCCGACAACCAGTCCAGTGACACGATTCTATTGAAATACAGCCATGAGGACAAGCAGAATTCTACAGACATAGAAGTTAGTCATGAGTCTAACAATCAGTCAGACGATATGGTTCTTTTAGAACATAGCCCTGATGACCAACAAGCAGCTCTAGAAACCATTGATAAACATGTTAGTGGAGCGGTCACTCCTCAAAAGAGCCAAGTAGCAGGAGAAAAACTTAATAAGTTGCGACAACAATATCGGAACCTCCAGAAGATAGTCAGAAGGCTATGATGAGAAGTTAAAAACTATAAAACTCAGAACACTGCTCCAGAGATGACCTCTGTAGCTACACAAACAAGAATATGCGAGAATAAATCAATAGAAACTCAAACCAAAATCGCTCGCACTTGAACAATAACCACCCAGGTTAATTTGCATGAAAACTTGGTAAATGTGGTTGTTCAAACAGAGGGTTGGTCCTCCCACAATAAGGAAATAAAGACTGAAAAGGTATTCTCTCACAGCATTGGCATTCAGACAGAAGGGAAATCCAAGGACTTATTGTCAAGGAATGACCCTATTATTTTAAAACTTTGAGAAGAACTAACGCAAGCCCAAATTGCTTTAGAGAAACATCAATAGCAGACAGTCTCCCTGCAAAAATTCCAAGAATTACAAAAAAAATTGAGGGAATTAGCCCCAGTAGAGAATGAGGCTTTTGATAAGGCTAGACAGGAAAAAGAAAAACTGAAGAAGATGAAAATTAAGCTGAACATCGTCAGGGATCAGTTGGACACCATTTGTTCATTATATTCGGATATCTTGACCTGTCGATCTCCTGCTACGAACTATGCCTTGTTCTTATTAGAACGATATTTATTGTTAAAAATCAAAGCTGTTAGAGCCGGCAAGCCAATTGAGCTGAAGAAGACGAAGGATTTTATAAATTGCTGTAAGACACATGGAGTAAAAGTCCAAAGGCTTCTTTGTGAATTTCATTTGCATAATTTCATATTAGATAAAAAAGTGGATGTGAATCCTAGCCCTTTTATTGGAGATGTTCAATTTCAGGCTTTATCTCTTTTGCAGTCAACCAACTCAAGTGGTTGAAGGCTTATAATTTGTTCCAAAGGCAGAAACACAACTTAGATCTTTGGGTAAGAAGTGAACCTATTCACCCTCTGCAATTGTTTACTAAGCATAAAATACTGATGACACAGGAGGGCGTGCTTAAAATTTTAGGGCCCATACATAAGGAAATTGTGCTAGAAGGAACAACACATTTCCTCTCCATTCAGGAAAGATCCTTGGTTGCATCCAAAATGAGATGGATGGTTTCGAGCAACAATGTTAAGGAAAGAGAACCATTTAATTATGGAAATTTCAAAGTTGCTGCGAGACGGTTAGTCCCATACAACAATTTTATCTTAAGAGAAGGACCTTATTGGGTGGGATGTCGCTTTAGAAGCCCCATTATTTGGTATCCTCCTGAAGGGTATCATCCTGAATATGAGTTACCTGAAGGACAAGAAGCGGTAGCCTTTGAAAACCTGGCACGAAATCATGTTCTCAGGCCTATTACAGACAGATCTTCTCCAACCTACTCTTTAACTTCTTTGCATAAGAATTATTTATTTTTCATGGGGACATGAAAAAAGGTAAGCAGGGGAGTATGTTGAGCCTTGCAATAGGTATGTATTTACTCTTGATTACTGTCCTTTTTCCTCTTCCTTATCCATATTGTGCCATGATATAATAATATAATGAAAGGATTTTGATGAAGAATGAATGAAAAATGATCCTGATGCGATTTAACCGTCCAAAATAATTCTCGTTGCTTTTATGCTGAAAATAACAGAAGGAATAGCAGGACTTAATCACGGGAAAGAGGACGCGTTAAATGCGGTCGAATCGAAGAAAAATCAGTAAGGATTAGCACAAGAATGAACGAACTATCCAAGGATAGCATTTTTTCGTGGATCCCGATCACACTTATCTTTCCTTTTTAGCTATAAGAGGATAGGAAGAGCTAGTTCTCAATAGTCATGAGTCATGTATCTTTCATTTCTGCATAATTTTTAATCGTAATTCATAGAACGTAGTTCTGAACAACGAGATCGTATTGTGATGTTGATTGACTGTGATGATTAATACATAATTTGCGTTGTTGTTTATTCAGTTGTTCTAGAGTAGTTAAGCAGTATTCGTCGTTGGCTAAGGGCCCAGTCTCGGGTGGATTTCACTGTTGTTCCTTGTGTTATAATTTTCCATTTATTGCAAGTGTATTCTGCTTTACCGCTTTGCAGTTGAAGTACTTTTGATAATTTGGATTTCTGGTATTTATTCATTTTGAACACGCATTTCCAATTTATTTATTTAATTGCTAGTGAACATAATTGGTTTTTATTACTTAAAGCATAGACAGTTATTTCTAATACTTTCCTTCTATTCAATAGTTTAAATCCAGCTGAAAGAGCTCGGTTAATGTTTCAGTGCTCTCGGTTGATTGTCATTTGAATTAGTCGAATTAAGAATGAGTCATATTTTTGGGTTATAATGCTTAAATGAATCACTTTCTTTAAAGATTCAAGATTTATGATTGCATCTATATGAAACGATTGATTTTAGCATTACTCTTTGTATGTATAGCTTACACATATTTTGTACACACTTGAGATAAAAGGACTTACCCAGGTTGATAATTAATGTGAGGCAATTAGGAGTTTTTAAAGACACCTGTTAGCACCCAACAGTAGCTTCCAAGAGGGTAATATTGTTCCTTACAACATACCTGAAAGAGTCTCGGGTGGGTGTGACTGAAAACAATTCAGATTCATCTATGGCCCTTTTCTCACTGTAAGTATCTGACGATTCCTTGACATGGCGGGAAACCTTCAGGAGTGCAAAGGTAATATTTTCTCTATCAGAAAAATTATGAACTGAAAAATACCATTCTAGCAGATTTAACCAGTTTTTTAGAGCATTTGCATCTATTTGGCCTTCAAATATAGGAATATCAAAATTAAATTGTACCTAAAATGGGTTGGAGCCTCCAAAGTGTCCACTTGATGAAGATGTGTCACCTATTGGCATTTGTCGAAGGATTTGGGAAAAATTATCCATCATCTCATTACTTTGTCACTCAAGGGCTTATTCAAGCAATAGTTTGATAGGATCTCCTGCTCCCACGTCTTAATTTTATTCTTCCATGGGAGGTCATCATGGTCAACAAAAATGGTCTTGCAAGGGCTTAATAAGTTTGACTCCCAACTCCTTATATGCTGACCTTGTTGGGGACATGCACAAAAAACATATAAAGAAAAGACCGCTCTAATACCATTGATTAAAATTTATGAAATGTATGAAATGAAGTATATATTTATAACTAAAATAGATAAATACAATTAAAATTTAATTTAATTAATAAATGGGAAATTTTGAAATTGTATACACGCAAAATGAAAGCAAACTAGCTTGAATGGTTGTAGCTTATCTATGAGGAGATGTGATGACTACGCGCCTTCAACAAACTCTTTTAAAATGAGGCTCAAAGGCCTTTTTATCATGAATAATCAATGAGAAACCATAAACATCCAAAAACCTAACCTTAAGATATGAAACACCAAAGGGTTATGGGCTTCGATGGGGTAAGTTGGAAAATAAACTTCCTAGGGTCATAACTTTGGCATATGATCTTCGTTTGCAGTGCATGATATCCCATTGGAAATTTCTATTTGAGGAGTAAATTTTTCAACATGACAATAATAAACAATTGTTGACTTGCTTACCCAAAAAATGTTGGTTAGGGCTGCAAAACGACTTTGGAAGTTCAAGACCTAAAAACTGCCAAAATAGGAAAATTATGCTATGAGCCAGTGGAAAAGGTGGGTGGCGACAGATATCTACCTAGATGAAACTTTGGTTTGTTTATTTAAGTACAATTTATGTTGAAAAATAATAATTTATTAATAATATATTGTTACAAAATATTGATGACATGTTATGGTTGTACGAAAAAGTTAAGTGCTTGACCTAAAAACTCACATATAGGTGATGGGAATATACAGAGAATATTGGATCTTCATGGGAGATATGGGAAAATGTCCTTAATTCCACCCACTATCACTCCAATGATGTGTTGGGATGAAATGTGTTGTGTACTTTCGCCTTGAATTTGCACAATTTCATGAGGGTTGGAGTGTGGATTCAGTCACTCACGAGGTTTCCCTGAGGGGCATACATCAAAGTGAACACCTTGATCCCTAATCACCATTAGTATCACAATAGAGGGAAAAATTGGAGCTAATGGTGGTCTCCACTGTCGTGCTTTTGTTCCCCTCTATGAGTCACAAAAAATACTTAAATGGCAAGTGTTGTGGCACCCTTGGAACTGTGTGAGGAGATCTTGAAAGGCATGGTCGACTTGGCACCTTCGGTATTGAGAAAACAAAAAGAATATTGGAATTCAAAATTTATGGAGTAAACATTGGAATTAAAGAGTGTTTTAAAAATAAGTTTACTATGAAATCTAAATTTAGATAGGACTTATAGAAAGAGATTATGGGTATATATTATGGGTAGAGAAATTAAAAAGGAAGGAAATTAAACTCAATTAAATATCTAGTTATCCTAAAACATGTGGGGATAATATCCTAAATGAGAAATAATGGCAATAAAATTTTAAATAAATTCTAACACTAAAGCGGGGTTGGTGTGCCTGAAATTAAAAGAAGCATATTATAATTTAATAAAAATGGTATTCAAGAGAACCCCTCCATGAGGAAGGAGCATAGAATTTGAATTTCTCACTAAAAATTGAAATCGAGAAAAATTAGGGGAGGTTAGAGACATAAAATTGACACTTAATAGTTAACTGTAGTTGAAGAATCACTTCAGAACCAACATAGGGCAAACTGAATTGGGATCATGGGACAACTAAGAGGAGTAGGAAACATGTTTGGGGTGAGGGGAGTTATCCTTTTAAAATAAAATATGAAGATGAAATTCATGAGAGGCTCGATGAAATTATTACACAAGGGTGGATGAATAATGGAATTTGAAAACTATGAAAATGATAAAAAAAATTGCATGTGAGGACTAGTGGCAAGACTAAGACTTCCTATAAAAGAAAATAAAGCTATGATAAACCCGCCATTTTGGATGCACCTTAATGTTGTACAAGTGTCCTAATGCTAAATTTCTTTGGAGTGACTAAATATAATTTTTTTTGTGAGTTTGGTGTGTGTGGAGTTTACATTGAGTGGGAAACTCTTAAGTTTGACAACTCACCTCCACATTGCTATTGTTTTATGTATCCAGATCAGAAATAAAATTACAAACATAAGAAAAGATAGATCAATGACTAGATAATAATCCACTTCGAGGGGGAAAGATTCCTTTACATCACATAAATAAACAATCCTTGGATGATTCAAAGGAAAATCCCCCTTGGTATATATAGGAGTATAAAGGGTCAAAATATAATTAGGACCTACATAACAATAATAATGTAAGGGCTCAACCATAACAATAGTGGGTCTTTATGGGGCACAACAATAAAAATATGGGGGTTCTATGGGGAAAAACAATAACAATATGGGAGCTACACTAGTATTATAGGGACCTAACATGCGCCTCTCCTTCAAAAAAGTTTTTTCCTCAGTGCTTGATTAGTTCTGAATGCTTCTATATGAAATACTCATCCTCCCATGTGGAATCTTCAGCAGGTAAGTTCTTCCACTTAATGAGATACTCTAAAATCGATCAATTTCGTAGCTATTGAATTCTTGTTTTTGTTATTGCTTTAGGTTCCAATATGATTTTTCCTTACTCATCAAGTTCTAGCAATATAGTTGGAATTTGGATATTGTCACCTATAACCTTCTTTAAGCATAAAACATGGAAAACTAGGTGCTCGCAAAGATGCATGCAACTCCAATTTGTTTCCATAGCACCAATCCTTTGCAATACCGTGTAAGGGCCATAATACTTGGGTGATCATTTATTATCCTTCTTGGCTTGCTTGAGGGACATTTGTTTGTATGGCTGTAGCCATAAAAATACCCAATCACTCACATCAAAAATTCTTTCACTATGATGTTGACTTGCCTAATGCTTCATTTGATTGTGTGCCAGAGTTAGGTTATCATTTAAGACTAGGAGAAATTGTTGTTGATCCTTAATACGATCTTACATTGCTTGAACCTTAAATTGTCTCTTAAGGATGATGTAATGGATAGTGGATGATATCCATAAAGCACCATAAATGGGATCATTTTTTCTGCGGTATGGAAGGAAGTGTCATACCACCATTTTGCCATAAGTAGCCACTTTACCCATTATGTTTGTTTATCGGATAGAAAGAAACAAAGATATCCTTCCAAAAATTTGTTCATTGCCTCAATTTTCCCATCATATTGAGGATGATAAGATGAACCATGAACTAATTGTGTATGAAGACAACAAAAAAATTATGTCCAAATTTTTCCAGTGAAAAAGGGATCTCTATCATTTGCAATAGTCTTTGGGTATCCATGTAACCTTTTAACTATTTCCACAAATGCAGTAGTGATTGTAATGACTTTGAAAGGGTGAGATAGTGCAAAAAAGTGTGCATACTTGGTAATTTTATCAACTACCACCATGATGACACTCTTCCCCTTCGAACTTGGGTAAACCTTTGATAAAATCCATTGAGAATTCCTCCCAACATTAACTTGGAATGGCTAATGGTTGTAAAATACCGAGTGCCTTAATTGTTTCAACTTTATTTTTTTGGAAAACCAAACATTCTGCCACAAACTTCTGAATATCAAATTTAAGGCCATACCAAAAAAAACAATATTTACCATGTGGTAAGTTTTTAAAAATATTGAGTGCCCTCCTATAGGAGAGGTGAGCAATTCCAAAAGAAACTTTTGTTTGAGTTGCGAATTTTTACATAGATATAAGAAATCTTTATACCATAATGAGTAATTTTTCCAAATAAATGCATCATATGCACTAGGACCTTGCTACAACTTTTAAATGACTTTCCAAACCTCTTCGTCAGTCTTCCATTCATCCCTTGCTTCAGTTATCCAATCAAATTGGATAATAGGAATGACACAGATCAAGGCTTCCACATCCTCATCCCTTCTTGAGAGTGCATCTTCAACAAAAAATTTCTTCCCTTTTCTCTAGATGCTTTCAAAGTAATAAACCAACATCTTTGTGACCCATTTTTTCTTCTCTTCTGAACATAATCTTTGTTCCAAGAAGTATTTAAGACTATCATCATCTGATTTACCTTAAAGTGTCTTCCCATTAGGTAAGGACATCATTTCTTCAAAGCATGTAGTATTGCCAATATTTCCTTCTCATAAATAGGTTTGTGTAAATACTCTCCCATGATTAGATGGCTTTCAAAAGTAATGGATATTCCTTCTTGCATTAAAACAACACAAATTCCATTTCCTGAGGCACCGCATTCCATAATAAAGGTTTATGTGAATTCTAGTGTAGCTAAGACTGGAGCTCGACACATTGCCTCTTTATGATGTTCAAAATACTTAGTTGTTTTTGGAGTCCAAAAAAATGCATATTTCTTCAATAATGTTGTTAGTGGTGTTGCTATTTTCCCATAATTCTTAACAAACTTGCGATAATAACTTTTCAACCTAAGAAATCCTCCAAGTTTGTTAAGGTCCAAGCGTAACCCCTTTATTTATGTAATAATCCCAAGGGGCCTTGTCAAAGTCATAATTAGTTATTTGAGTCAATAAATCTGGTAAGCAGTTATCTGCCTTAATGATGATTGTAAGTGGTTGAACCACATTATGAAAAAGGGACCACAATTAGTTATAAATGGGCCATATTTAATAACTAAGGTGGTTAACCTGTGTTATGCAAGGTACCACAAGTAGTTAGGGTTTTGGATGTCATGAAGCTATATATAGTCTTATATAGCAAGGGAAGTCTTGTCAAGTTTTATTTTAATTGAGCTCTTGTCTATTGGAGGTTTCCCCCTCGAAGAGGCAAGTGAACATTGCATTATGCTTCTGAATAATATGGTATATTTGCAACTTATCTCAATTCATGTGTTATTATTGTGTTTTTTGAAATATTATTCTCGTATTTTTGGAATTCTAATATTATTCGTAGTTCGAGTGCATAACAAGTGGTATCATATCACTTTCTCGGACCAGTTGCACCTCCATTTTTAGCATTTTTTTTCAGAATTGAGACATGTTTTTGCGTCTTTAAAACATGATATTTGTTGTTGAACACATAAATCTATGGATTTGGGGACGCATGCACGTAATAACAACAAGAGGTGGTCACATTTGTTAGACTCCCCTGTAACTCTTGTGGATACCCCTTCGAGTATTAGTGTATTAAACAAAATCACGCATGGACTGCACTTCCATGTACCTTTGTGTATATCGAAAGCCCCCCTAGGTTAACATGAAATCCAACCCTAGATAAGTAGTCGGTCGTCTTCCTGCTACAATACACTAAGAAAATAACTCAGGGATATTACTCGTGCGTACAAAGGGTAGTCGGGTAGTACGTGTTGAAGAATGTAACTAGTGTCAATATTCATAAATTGTATGTGAGTCATGATATAATTTTCAAAAGAAAGAAAAAGATATTTTTTTATTGACTTATTAAAGCATGGGTTTCATGCTTGGGTCATTATTCAATAGGTCAAAGCACCCATTGTGTGTTTATGGGATTATGTCTATAGTCATTATCATTATCATTATATTCTAGAACCTTCTTGGCCTTTTTTTATGTCAAGAAACAAAATCACTCTTATGTCAAAATTGTGTCTTGAACCTCCTTTGTCAAGTCAGCCTAACCTCCATAAAGTTTGCCCCCAAATGCATTAAGTCAGGTTGTCCTTTAAGGATACGACATTGAATATATATATATATATATATATATATATATATATATATATATATATATATATATATATATATATATATATATATATATATATATATATAATTTCAACTCGACCATCCAAGAAATTAATTCGATCTGCAACTTGGAAGAACTCGATCTAAAGACTCTAATGCTAAATGAGAAGAATAAGGGACCTATTTTTCTTGGAAGATCAAGAATATCCAGATCGAAGGAAGGAGAGGCCATTTTCGAGCTAAATAAATTAAGTTTATATCTATCCTTATGTCACACATGCGAAGTTAAGGAAAATTGTAGGATCAATCTATTACAAGTCGAAAATCTCTGAAGTAGAATGAAGGATGGGATCTCAATCATGAAAACTTTGACTTTGATTTCGTTGAAGTCTGAAGAAGATGACTTGATTGGAGGAGGTTTTGTTTTTGGTCTAAAGGTCTTGGATTTTCTAATTTGATTTGAATATATTTTTGGAAGAATTTGACTGGGTTCTCCCCTTCATAGAGGTTTTACCATGGTTGAGTGCCTACATTTGGTGTCCATTTTTCTTTGATTATATTCAATTTTTTTGTAGTTATTTGATGATAAAAGACATATTAATAAAAAATACAATAATATAAAATAATTTCACAAGAAACTATCAAAATTTAAGACAAATCAAATTGAATAAGCCCTAAGTAAGTTGCCCTAGATTTCTCAACATGGTATCAGAGCTAAGGGCATTGGCATAAGGATAGTGAGAATGTCTCAAGGGCTTCAAGTCAAGGAAGAGAAACTAGTTTCCTAGGACCAAAATCCTAGTAGAAACATTTAGTTTATAATAATGCATTATGGGCATATCTGTGTGACTAGGCCGAAGGGTTGAGTTACATGAACAAAGCACCTAAAGAAGCACTGGTGACATCATTCTAAAAATCCGATAGGCTAAGAAAATAGCTTATACAATGTTGAGCCTTTTGAAAGAAAAATCTTAGGTATGTGCATGAAACTAAGGGACTAAATCTACCTCAAGCTACAAAGGTTTTGTAGTTGTAGAAGTGATCAAATTACATATTAAAAATTAGAGAAAAGTAAGCTTTTCTAAAGGACAAGAATAGAGTTTTTTAGACGTATTATAGGACTGTTATAAAACCACAGTCACATAACCTTTGAATAAAACAAGATCGTTATGGATAAGGATAGATAAACTATGCAAACATATATATAAATAAATATTAACATAGAAGCTTACTTGGGAATCCTAGCCTTGAAGGAAGAATATATCAATCTTATTCGAGTAGCTTATACATCTTCATCTATATAGAAGTTTAAAAAGGAATTAAAGTAAAATTTCATATAAATTTTTGAGCAATCTCAACATCTAAGGATAATTCTATAACAAAACACCTTAAAAACTTCTACTACAGTCAGAAGAAGCATCTAGCATCGCCCTGTCAAAAGAAGCCTTGAAACTCAAGTAAGTATTATTCTTTATGTCTTTGTAATATAACAATATGTGTTCAGTTTGCTAGAAAGAGAAACAAATGGAACATCTAAACAAAGGTATGTAATCTTGAGGTATGCATAGCATGTTTTTTTAAAGGTTCTAGAATTAAATGTTTTTAGAGTTTGACTAGTTTCTATTGTAATAAATATTGTTAATATTTAGGGATTGTAAACCCTATATATTACATTTAAAAAAACCCTTTCCTTATTTTCTTGTTCCCTCTATGAAACCCTAACTCATGATATATAAGGTATGTAGGTATATGAAAAAACTTTGCAAAAATATAATTGAATGATGTCTAGATTTTAACATATTTCACTTTACAAATAGTTAGGGTTTGTACTCGAAATACCTATAAATTCATCTTCTAAGAAGTAATGGAAAACGTAGATAATAATGCCACTATTATTCTTGAATCTATTGGTTGTGCTTGTCAATTAATATTGCAGGTAAATATTGAAGGAAGCAAAGATGAGGTAGAAATTCTAATGGTGACTTGGTAAATCAAGTTGGATCCTCGGGAACAAATTTACTCCTATGAAAATGGACCATGAATATGTACAAGGTTTGTAAAAGGAGAGACTCCATGTATGCTTAAGACCACAAGATTTGTAGCTAATCCTCTTCATTATAAGGTACATTCTTTTTTAAATTTTCTTTGTATTACGAACTCTCTTATATCTAGGGTTTTGAATTATAAATATTCTTGTTAGGGTGATTAATCTCTAGATTTAATCTACCCTTGTCACACTATCTTTTTCCATTAGTTCATTCTTCGTAAAATCCTAACCTTTAGGGTTCAATGTAAAACCATAAGCTTTTGATGCTTAGGATATGCTGAAAATATTAATGAAACCCTAGTCTAATTAGGGTTTCTTGATAAAATATAGGACATATATTGATATCTAGGATTTTGGTAATGTTATGAAGAAACCCTAGCCCTTTTAGGGTTTTTCGTTGATATCTCGGTTATATGATGAAACCCTAGATATTTAGGGTTTTTTTAATTAAGGTTTATGACAAAACCCTTGAAAAAATTAATGAAATATCGTAGGAAATGAAATCCTAGGTGTATGGACTTCTGTTTAATTGAAACCTTAGCTTAGTCAAGTTGTTGTATAGATAACATTAAAATTTTGATGTTTGTATTTGGGTTTATGACAAAACCCTAGTAAAGTTTGATATAAAATTCTATGGCATGATAATAAAACCATATATATATAAATTATTTCATTATGATTGAAATGCTAACTCAATATAATCCTTGACATCTAAGACTTTCATCTTAAAGATGAAATATAGGGTTTGTGACAAAAACCCTAGCATAGGTGGATGTAAAATTCTAGGGTATGAAAGATGTAACCCTTATTGATTATGGACCTAACTAGGTTTAGGTTTTGGATATCTAAAGCTTGATTAATAACATGCTAACCCTATTTTGATAAATTCAACTTCATGCTCTTGTATATTTGTACTTGGTTGTACTTGTAGTTGAATATTTTCAGGTACATAACCTTCAAGATATTGAAGATGTTCACCTACCTCATAATTGAAGATGACTTTATAATAATGACGAAAAATATGGAAAGAGGGAGTCGTACAAATGATAACATTAAATATGAATATATGATCTTATTTCTATAGAAAAGAATGATTTTCTTGAATGAATGATGTTCTGGAAGATTGAAGTTCTTCGATGAAATGATGATGTGAAAGAAAGAGTTTGGGTGGCTGGAAATATAAAATTATTGATGGAATTATTCCCTAGTTAATATTAAACTTGGATAAAGGAAAAGTGTATAACTAAGGATGATTGATATGGGAGAATAGATAAAGCACTATAAAAATATATTCGTGATTAATGAACAAGTCTTGGATGATTTTGGAAGAAGGGTTGAGGCTGAGTTTGATGTTGTTGGATAACTCGAAGAAGGAAGCTTCTGTAAAAATGATTTTGGAAGTTGTGATGACCTAAGCAACATAAAAATAATGAGGACCCAAAATGTCTATGCTAATATGTGTGTGTGTGTGTCTGTGTGTGTATTGAAATTTTGATACTGATTAGGGTTTTGATTGTACATGTAGATCTCTCGATAAGAAAGTTGAACATATTGGAAGGATGCTTGGACTGGTGGATATAGATGATTTAGTTTATAGGATATATGAAGCATCATGGGGTGACAAGATGCTTGGGTGTACAACTGGCCGCTTTATGATGATTTATATATCCTGAAGTAGAGAGGGTATCGTTGGTCTTGTGGAGCTCTGACCTTCGATACGATACATAGATCCTTTGGTTGGTGTTAGATTTGAAGCCTAATGGTACCTATAGTGGCTAAAGCTTGGAACACACCTTAGTCCAAATTGATTATATACCTTGGTCAAGTACTTAATTTGGAGCACTACATGTGTTATGACTCTTCGTAGAACATATCATTTTGAGTTCATCCTTGTAATCATATATTTTTAATAAGTCAATAAAAAATTATATTTTTATTTCTTTTGATAATTACATCATGACTCAAATACAAATTATGAATACCGACACTAGTTACATTCTTCAACACTCCATCTTAACTATGATTGTTTATTGAATTATTAAAGCATGGGTTTCATGCTTGTGTCATTGGTCAATAGGTCAAAGCACCCATTGTGTTCTTATAGGATTATGTCTTGATTCATTACCATTATCATTATATTCTAGACCCTTCTTGGTCCTTTTTATGTCAAGAAAGAAAAATATTATTATGTCAAAATTGTGTCTTCCCCTCCTCCATCAAGTCATCCCTCAAATGCATCAAGTTCACATGTCATTCAAGGAAGATACATCGAATATATATAAAGAAGTGCAACTCGACCATCCAAGAAAATGATTTGATCTTCAACTTGGAAGAACTCGATCTGAAGTCTCTAATGCTAAAAGAGAAGAACGGGGAACCTATTTTTCTTGGAAGATCAAGAACATCCATATCAAAGGAAGGAGATACCATTATCGAGCAAAAGAAATGAATTTTGTATATCTCCTTTTGTCACACATGCAAATTTAAGGAAAATTGTAGGATTAATATATTACAGGTTGAAAATATCTAAAGTAGAATGAAGGATGGGATCTCAATCATGAAAACATTGACTTTTATTTCGTTTCAGTTTGAAGAGGCTGACTTGATTGTAGGAGTTTGTTGTTTTAGTCTAAAGGTCTTGTATTGTCTCATTTTATTTTAATATATTATTGGAACAGTTTGATTGGGTTTTACCCTTCATAAGGGTTTTCCCATGGCTGAGTGCCTACATCTGGTGTACATTTGTCTTTGATGATCTTCATGTTTTTGGTAGTGATTTGATGATAAAAGAACATATTAATAACAAGGAGAAGATGAATCTTAAAGAATGTCACAAAAAACTATCAAAAGTTAAGAGAAATCAAATTCAATAAGCCCTAACTAAGTTGCCTTAGATTTCTTAATAGTATTGCTAAAGGTATGTTCAACCCTCCTTAGTTGGTGCTCTAAAATATTGGGCCGAGTAATGTTAAGATTGCAACAAGATGATGAGCTTAGTGGAAAGAAGTCGCCTTCACTAAGTGGGCCCGCGGGCTATTTTTGGCACAAAGTCTATTTTTAGACATATGGATCATGTTCTATGAGTTGCAGGATGTTATTTGTGGATGGTTGGTCAAGTTGGAAAAAATAGATGGACTTCTATTTTTAGACATATTGGGCTGAATCTATTTTTAGATTGCCAGTCTAAAAATAGATATGTCGAATATTATTAGCTCTTAAAAATATTTGGACTATAAACATTATCTTATTCTCTTGGAGCACTTCAGTTAAGTGCATAAATGTGGCACAGGAGCTAACAGAAGGAATTACGCTTTTCCTGAGGGTTAAGTGGAGCTATTGCATATGTTGTACATATTCCCTTCTCCATTTAAATTCTGACCACCGGTTCCTTTTAAATCTGTTTCAAATATCTTTCATAATTAAAACCCCCCCTCCCATGTCGTGCTCATCGCCACCTTTTCTGCCCCGAAATACGTTGTCCAAATGTTAAAAACCCGCTATTCAAGTTATATTGGACCAAAGCCTCTGGGTCTTAGCCTCTTTCCTGTCGGCGTCACATGACCTGAGCCCGAAAACCGCAGGCCAAAAAGAAAAGGGAGCTTATTGTTTATGATATCGGGGGCGACGGCAACCGTCCGATCAAACTAAATCAACAGCGCGGAAATCAACCTGTGTGGAGGGCCCCGCGCGCAGGAAACAGGCGGTATAGTCCCGCACCACTTCTGCCAGGCCGGCGGTTTTAGGCCCAAGGCCAGCAATGCCATAAATCCTCTGCCGCGTGTCCTCAGTACGGGCAGGAAACCACTTTTCCCCCGCGTGTTAAAGGCTATACGAAGGTTGGGTAGCGGAATCCATCCACTCCATAGGATCTGCCGATCTCCATCCAACGGAAGATATGTGCCAGAGCTGCTCGCCCATTAACATGCACCCGTTATGTCCTACGGCCCACCATCGTGTCGCTCCCGTCCATTTCTAGCCGTTGATCTGCGTCTGTAATCTGATGGTCTAGAGTTCAGTCTCCCCACCTGTTGACTCCACCACATCACCCATCCACCTGTTCCCGTACGTCCACGTGTTTTGGTCTCGTACATCCGTAAGATTCCTCCACGCCATATATATATGGGTGTTTATATGTTTTTATTGGTATTTGTCGTTATTCCTTCCTCACGTCCAGACTGTGTTATGTAGAAAGTCCGCATTTCGTCTATTTGTCAAAACCTCCACTTTTTTTCTTCCAGCACCCTGTGTATTTCTCCCAGTCGACCACGTATCCATCGTCCCTGCCTCCATCTGTGTCAGTTTTCTCTAATATTTTGAGGGTTTTGCAGGTTTCAAGGCAATAGAAAGGGCGTTTTAATTCATGGTTTCCGTAGCAGAGGTTAAGAGCATTTCAAAGGATGATATATTGCTGGCAAAATTTAAAGAGGAAGCCGAGGGTAGGTGTGAGAAATGACCACCATTAAAGAATACAAAGATATGGATTCATAGAACCCTCCAGAGAAATTCGCCCTTCATTAAAGATCCAGGATTCGAATCCAAAATCAAGGGCCGAGAGTACAATACAGAATTGCAGACTATCTCAGAGCTCTTACGGCAGCAGATTTTTCCTCAGCAAAGGGCCGAGCATTGTATATATTTTATTATTTGTGTCTTGTATATAAGGAGATTTACATCTCCCAGCATTTATTTCTATAGACATATTGTAAAGCACAGTCATTTATAGTTAGTCATTCATAGTGAGGGCGCGAATGATTTCCGCCATTTTATTCAAATTAAGTTATTAATTGTGCTTCATCTACCTCCTCCTCTAGAATTCTCTATATTTTCCTATAAAGGCCCGAAAAGAAGACATTGAAAGGGTTCCAGATTTCTATCAGCAAACTGTGCAGCGAAAAGGCTTTTTGCATACATTTTGTAATATTTATGTATGAAGGTTCAGAGCCCGAAGGGTCTCAGTGAGGAGGAGTTATAACTATAATGAGGATTCTGGTCTTTGGTATCTCACAGTATGTAATTTCTCTTATGTGTTAATACAATCTCTCATTTCATGCTATGTATCTTCTTGTATCATGTTCTAGAATGCGAGTGGCTCACTAGTTTGCAGTAAGGACTAATCATCATCGTCTGTTCATTTCATACTTTCTGCTATATTAGTTGCATGAGGAGGGTGTTTTTAAAATGCCATTGTCATATAAGGATTCATAGATTGGTATGCCCTTATGTGGTTCTGTTGTGTATCTGGGTATCAGTCTCATGTTAACTAATATCTTCTTTATGTTTCCTCACTGCACTCACTTCCTGATATTTGATTTCTGTGATATATTATTTGAATCGGCCCTCTTTACAGTAAGCTGTCTCTTAACTGTCTGATGCCTTTGTATTGGAGTTTTACATGATGTTCCTGCATTGTTCTTATCTATGTATCAGCTTCTGAGAGAGATTGGTCCCATTTAAATTATCTTCCTTGTTCAACAAGAGATAGTAAGAGAGCTCTTTGGACTGACAACCCAAGCTATATAATGAGCTCCTTGCTATATTAAGATGTCCTAGGCACTGGTCCATGGCAACTCTAGACTGTCTCTAGGAGGGTGACAAAATCATCCACAACATCTTTCTGGTGCCGTTGCCGGGGAGCGAATTCAAGAATATCAGTTTCCCTGGGTCTCGACAAATTGTTTTCACTCTCTAATCAGGTGAGCACATAGAGTTGAAGAGTTGCATGTCTCTCACCTTGGCGACTCCACTAGTCTTTATTTGATAAATTTTATTGGTAGTCTTGGCTCCTCGTAAGCCACATTTGAGGTCAGATACATCTCAGTCGAAAACATCTTACGTGTCTAACCCAGAGAAGATCATTCATAAAAGAGTTTGGAAGGAGAGGAAGTCAGTTCGTGTTGAAAATCCTGAATATTCCATTGAATATTATCCGCCCTCTTCTTCTCAAGAAGTTAGAATAGAAAATCCCGAGTTTCTCTCAGAAACTCCACGTAGAGGAAGTGCCTGGATTAAAGAAGAATCTCATCCTACTTTCGAGGCTGAAGAAATTAAGGAGGTCACAGAAGTAGTTGCTGTTAACCATGAATTATTCCCACCCACACCTCATTCTTCTATGCAATATATTCCCATTGTTATTCATACTCCACTTCCTCCTACTCCTCTCCCTTCATTTGTTACTCAGACTGTTGTACAACCCCCACCTCCTCCAATGGCCAATGTTCCTGCATTCCTTTTGAAAAAATATGCTCCACTGGCCTCACCCCAGATACTAAATGATATGCCACAAGATTATCTGAAGATTCTGCCTAGATTTAATGGTGAAAATGAAGTTGATGCTCAGAAACATCTTGAGACCTTCTGCTCTTTTGTAGAAAACTTAAATGTTGAACATTTGGATGTGGTCTTGAGATTGTTTGTGCAGTCTTTGGAAGGGGAAGCCAGAAAATGGTTTAAGACATTGGGAAACCATTCTGTGACCACCTGGGATGTCATGGATAATGTTTTCCTCAGGAAGTGGGGAGAAAAGAAAGATCATGGTCAGTGCCTTACTGAGTTTAATACAATGAAGAAGAAACAGAATGAAGGGGTTTCAGATTTTATTAAAAGATTTAATAAGTTGTATATGAGCCTGCCTCCTGAAATGAAGCCCCATGAAGCTGCTGCCAAGATAATTTTCATAGCAGCCTTTGAGTTTGATTTTGGCTTTGCCTTGAGAGAAAGAAAGCCTGCCACTTTAGATGATGCACAATCAGATGCTCTGGAATTGGAAGCAAACTTTGCCTCCACTGGGAAGTTAAAAGGAAAAGTAGAACAGGACAAGTTTCTGGTGGTATACCTTGATGATATCACTGTGTTTTCAAAGAGTGATGATGAGCATATTGAGCATTTAAGAAGAACTTTTGAAAAATGCAGAAGGTATGGCCTATCCCTCAACCCTCAAAAGTCCTTATTTGCATTAGATGAGGGAAAACTCTTAGGGAACATTGTAACTAAAGATGGTGTGAGAATAGACCCTAAGAGAGTTGAAGTAATAAATAGCATCCCTCTGCCCAGGAATAAGAAGGAAGTACAGGTATTTTTAGGCCAAATTAATTTTCTAAGAAGGTTTATTCCTAACTATGCCGAGATAGTTAAGCACATAACTAATATGTTGAAAAAGGAGAATGAGGTAAAATGGTCCCAGGAGTCTAGAGATGCATTCACAAGGATAAAACAGGCATTTGTTGAAGCTCCTGTGCTAGCAGGGCCAGATTACAAAAATCCATTCATGATTTTATCATTTGCTTCCCCTCACACAATTGCTGGAGTGTTATTGCAGAAAAATGAAGAGGGATATGAACAACCTATAGATTTCTTCAGTCAAGTACTTTATGATGCAGAATTGAAATACAAAATATTGGAGAAGCAGGCATATGCCCTGGTAAAGTCCCTTAAAGCTTTTAGAGTTTATATTTTTCAATCTCACATTACTACATATGTTCCCACGGCAGCCGTCAAAGACATTCTTGTTCAAGGGGACAACGAAGGTAAAAAAGGGAGTTGGATTGCAAAAATTCAGGAGTATGATCTGGATATAAGGCCTACCAAGTTGATTAAAGGACACGGACTTGCCAAGATGTTATCTGAATCTAATCATCAAGCTTTGGGCATTAATTTATCCATGATAGCAAATGAAGAATCTGAAAAAGAAGAGGAGCAACAAGGACTGGAGATGGCCACTCAAAAGGTACATGTGAAATATCTAACTAGCCCTTGGTACAAAGAAATTGTCGAATATCTTTTAACACTTAGTTGTCCTCCAAGTTGTGATAAGATAAAGTACAGAGCTGTAAGGATGAAATCTCAGAAATACATGATCGCTAATGGACAACTATATTGGAGAGACCCTTCAGGTGTATTATTGTTATGCCTCACAGAAAATGAAATAGAGAATATATTGACAGAATTCCATGAGGGAATATGTGGGGGACATTACAGCTGGAGGTCAACAGCTCATAAAATCCTGAAGGCTGGTTTTTACTGGCCAAAATTGTATATAGACACTTTTTCTTGGGTCAGAGCATGTGACAAGTGCCAAAGATTTGCAGAAAGACAGAAACTAGCAGCCATGCCCTTGATTCCTATTCATGTAAATGAACCATTTCAGAAATGGGGATTAGATTTTATAGGAGAAATACATCCCCCATCAAGTGGCCAATATAAATGGATACTAACAGCCACAGATTACTTCACGAAATGGGTGGAAGCCATACCTACAAGAAATGCTACAGATGTTGTGATAATGAAGTTTATGGAAGAAAATATTATATCTAGGTTTGGCTGTCCTGCTAGAATTGTAACCGATAATGCACAAGCTTTTAAATCTGCCAGATTTGTGAATTTCTACCAAAGGTATAACATCATCCTGACTCATTCCACAGCATACTATCCGCAGGGAAATTGTTTAGCAGAATATTCTAATAAAACCCTGGTGAGGGCCTTGAAGAAGACAATAAGTGAAAATCAGAAAAACTGGGACTCTCAATTAAAATTTTCTCTATGGGCGAATAGGATAACCAGCAAAAGAGCAACAGGGAAGTCTCCATATGAGCTGGTATATGGTCGAGCAGTTGTTTTCCCTGTGCAATTGGCTTTGCCAGTAGCACGCTTCATGTAGGAGGGTCAGGAGGAACCAGATGACATGATCAGAAGGATTAATCAGCTGGTAGAATTGGAAGAAACACGGAACCAGGTAGATCAGAAATTGATGGAATATCAGGAGAAAATGAAGAATGTATTCGATCAGCATGCAAAGGATAGAAATTTTCAAGTTGGAGACCTGGTTCTTAGATGGGATGTTCGCAGAGCAGAAAAGGGCAAGCATGCTAAATTTGATCCGTTGTGGTTTGGGCCATTCAAAATAGTGAGGCTAGGAAGAAACAACACTTTTTCTTTAGAAAATCTATAGGGTGATCTGTTGGATGCACCTGTGAATGGCCAATTCCTCAAGCCGTATTTCCAATTCTGACCCAGGCCGGGAATGCCTGATTGTATATACTGTATATAAGTTGTTTGGGTTTTTATTTTTATAGAGAAAAGAATGCTGACAATTACCTGAAGAAGAAGCGCAGGGGAATTGAAGAAAAAAGTGAAATATTCAGTGGTCTGCGTGTTCTCGACATGCCCGAGGACGACCATGCCGTCCCCAGATGGAGCCGATGTTGTACATATTCCCTTCTCCATTTAAATTCTGACCACCGGTTCCTTTTAAATATGTTTCAAATATCTTTCGTAATTAAACCCCCCCCCCATGTCGTGCTCATCGCCACCTTTTCTGCCCCGAAATACGTTGTCCAAATGTTAAAAACCCGCTATTCAAGTTATATTGGACCAAAGCCCCTGGGTCTTAGCCTCTTTCCTGTCGACGTCACATGACCTGAGCTCGAAAACCGCAGGCCAAAAAGAAAATGGGGCTTATTGTTTATGATACCGGGGGCGACGACAACCGTCCGATCAAACTAAATCAATGGTGCGGCAATCAACCTGTGTGGAGGGCCCCGCGCGCAGGAAACAGGCGGTATAGTCCCGCACCACTTCCTCCAGGCCGGCGGTTTTGGGCCCAAGGCCAGCGATGCCATAAATCCTCTGCCGCGTGTCCTCAGTACGGGCGGGAAACCACTTTTCCCCCGCGCATTAAAGGTTGTACGAAGGTTGGGTAGCGGAATCCATCCGCTCCGTAGGATCTGCCGATCTCCATCCAACGACAGATATGTGCCAGAGCTGCTCGCCCATTAACATGCACCCGTTATGTCCTACGGCCCACCATCGTGTCACTCCCGTCCATTTCTAGCCGTTGATATGCGTCTGTAATCCGATGGTCTAGAGTTCAGTCTCCCCACCTGTTGACTCCGCCACATCACCCATCCACCTGTCCCCGTACGCCCACGTGTTTTGGTCTCGTACATCCGTAAGATTCCTCCACGCCATATATATATGGGTGTTTATATGTTTTTATTGGTATTTGTCGTTATTCCTTCCTCACGTCCAGACTGTGTTATGTAGAAAGTCCGCATTTCGTCTATTTGACAAAACCTCCACTGTTTTTCTTCCACCACCCTATGTATTTCTCCCAGTCGACCACGTATCCATCGTCCCTGCCTCCATCTGTGTCAGTTTTCTCTAATATTTTGAGGGTTTTGCAGGTTTCAAGGCAATAGAAAGGGCGTTTTAATTCATGGTTTCCGTAGCAGAGGTTAAGAGCATTTCAAAGGATGATATATTGTTGGCAAAATTTAAAGAGGAAGCCGAGGGTAGGTGTGAGAAATGACCACCATTAAAGAAGACAAAGATATGGATTCATAGAACCCTCCAGAGAAATCCGCCCTTCATTAAAGCTCCAGGATTCGAATCCAAAATCAAGGGCCGAGAGTACAATACAGAATTGCAGACTATCTCAGAGCTCTTACGGCAGCAGATTTTTCCTCAGCAAAGGTCCGAGCATTGTATATATTTTATTATTTGTGTCTTGTATATAAGGAGATTTACATCTCCCAGCATTTATTTCTATAGACAGATTGTAAAGCACAGTCATTTATAGTTAGTCATTCATATTGAGGGCGCGAATGCTTTCCGCCATTTTATTCAAATTAAGTTATTAATTGTGCTTCATCTACCTCCTCCTCTAGAATTCTCTATCTTTTCCTATAAAGGCCCGAAAAGAAGACATTGAAAGGGTTCCAGATTTCTATCAGCAAACTGTGCAGTGAAAAGGCTTTTTGCATACATTTTGTAATATTTCTGTATGAAGGTTCAGAGCCCGAAGGGTCTCAGTGAGGAGGAGTTATAACTGTAATGAGGATTCTGGTCTTTAGTATCTCACAGTATGTAATTTCTCTTATGTGTTAATACAATCTCTCATTTCATGATATGTATCTTCTTGTATCATGTTCTAGAATGCGAGTGGCTCACTAGTTTGCAGTAAGGATTCATCCTCGTTGGTGCCCTTTCTGGAATTAGTCAATTGCTTTAAATAGGCCTAGTCGTGATATACTGTTCCATGTTCATTTATACCATATTTTCTGATATATTAGTTGCATGAGGAGGGTGCTTTTAAAACGCCATTGTCATATAAGGATTCATAGATTGGTATGCCATTATGTGGTTCTGTTGTGTATCTGAGTATCAGTCTCATGCTAACTAATATCTTCTTTATGTTTCCTCACTGCACTCACTTCCTGATATTTGATTTCTGTGATATATTATTTGAATCGGCCCTCTTTACAGTAAGTTGTCTCTTAACTGTCTGATGCCTTTGTATTGGAGTTTTACATGATGTTCCTGCATTTTTCTTATCTATGTATCAGCTTCTGAGAGAGATTGGTCCCATTTAAATTATCTTCCTTGTTCAACAAGAGATAGTAAGAGAGCTCTTTGGACTGACAACCCAAGCTATATAATGAGCTCCTTGCTATATTAAGATGTCCTAGGCACTGGTCCATGGCAACTCTAGACTGTCTCTAGGAGGGTGACAAAATCATCCACAACAGCATAGATACTTCAGTTAGAACTCATGTGACAGATTTTGGTGGAGTGATTGAGGAGTTAATGGAGTTGTGTTCAGTTTAACTAATCTAAACATAGTTGAGCTAGTTGTATTTAGTCTAACTGATTAATACACTAGTGAAGAGTGGTGTGAATTAATTATTAATTAATTCACTAATTATAAACTCATTAATCAACTAAAGAATACATCAGTTAACTTTAGTGCATGGACAATTTCAGTGGAGACCAGTGCAGAGATAGGTGAAAGAGCAGGTTAACTATTAGTTGTGACTATACTGTTGCATATTTGCAACAACCAGTGATTGGAGAAGCCCATGAGGATTGCGCAGTACAAGCCAGGTGGTTCAAGTTATTTAATGAGCCATCCTACAACATTGATTACACAATAGAGGCTGGCTATCAGGTGGCAAAGATTGGAGCATGTGTTTTGCTAGATCTAGCTTGATTAGTGTGTAGCAATTGGAGGTTGTGCTGAGAGCTTGTGAGGAGCTTTGTACAATGATTGTTACATGATCTCTATGACATATAATATACAGATAGTTGGGGGTTTTCAGCTTTAAGTTTTCCCATGAAATACTGTGTTCATATGTGTGATTGTTTATGGTTTTAATGTGTGCATGCAATTGATTTTATTTCCGCATGTGATGATCAATGGTAGAAGAGATTCTATATTGTGCATGAAGTTAAAATAGTGTGTGATCAGGAGAATCTCGGTGAATAATATATCAGTTATTCAAATTTCTACAAGTACTACTATTAGACCCCCACAAATATCGTGATCTATAGCACCTGACACTACTTTTGACCATAGTTCTCATTGCTATCTAACAATCACCCTCCTATATTTTGCAGTTTAGAGAAATTGGGTTTGGTTTTCATCGCCCATATCAGATCCAACAGTTGGGGTTTCGACCGCTATAGTCTAGATCTAAAAGTTGGGGGTTTAATTGTTATCGTACATATCATATTGTCGCAGAAAAATTTGTAATGTCGATAATTTTGGATTTTTGTTGCTACAACCCAGATTATCACAAGACATTTTGCAGTATCAAGTATTTTGGATTTCGACTGCCATAGTATTGATCAGCTAGGAGTAAAACTCGTTTCAAAGTAAAAAATAAAAATAAAAATTGGGGGTCACTGTAGGTCACTTGAAAGATACCAAGCCCACTGAATTTGGGATGATGAGCTGATCGTGGTGGCACCATTCATTGGTAAACCCCTAATTTTTCACTTGGTCCCAAATTTTTCCCATAAGCGACTTCAAGCAACCTACATCAATAGAATCTTGAGCTCACCCTATTTCCAACCATACTACTCTTAAGTAAGATTAAAATTTTACCATGAGTAGTGTATGGTAACCTGGGATCAAAATATGGCTCTGGAGAAAGTGGAACACTTAGAGAAACAATTCCATGACTTCAAGGAGTCCCTTGGAGCCACAATCCAAGCAACAATAGTAGACACCCTGGGCAAGGCTAAAGAACCCATGGGGGAAGAGTATCGTCTCGATGCCCACATGGAAGGAGAATCCATCCAACAGCTTCTTTCAAGGAAGGTCACCAATATTCAAGCCACATGACACATGTACAAATTTTATGGCTTTAAATCGAAAGTATGGCTGGCACAAATGGAGCAATATTTCCAACATAACAGTACCTGGGATGATGACACTAAACTACATGTGGGAGCTCTTTACTCTGACCAATAGAGATTTCAATGGTGGTAGTGGCATCAAAAATGCTATCTAGGGAGGCAAACTTGGAGCATGTTCTCAAAATCCATCTATGCCCGTTTTGATCAGGAATATCACTTTATGGGTCACCTCACTAAGCTCAGACAAATTAGGACAATATGGGACTACATTAAATCCATTGAACAATTGGCCATCCACAATAAGGGCCTAGGAGATTCCTTTTACATGGAATGATTCATCAATAGCATAAAAGAATTAATCTAATCCCATGTTCGAATGCATTAACTCACTACTTGGTTGGAAGCATGTCATGAGGCCTTTGATGCAGAAGCTGCTCTAAATTCCCAATCCAACCATCCAAATTTCACCTCATGGGAACATCCCACCCCTACCATGGGTCCCACCCAAACACTTAAGGTTCAAAATTTGTTGCCAACAAAAATGTTCGAAACAAGGAAACAAGGACTATGCTACTACTATGATGACAAATACTCCCCAGGACATAAATGCAAGGAACCAAAATTATTTCAAATCGACTCTACTGAAAACAACTTTGTGGAGGAATTTTCTTCGATTGAACTAAATGAGGAGGAAGAGGGAAAAACTCAAATAGCCATAGACATTGATATTAAAGCTACACCAAATGAGCTGATTATATCACTCTATGCCTTGGTAGGCATTTATTCTTCATAAACACTCAAAATAACAAATTTTATTAAACATAGGCCATTGGTAGTCATGATTGATAAGGGAAACATGCATAAATTTTTCGATAATAGGTTAGTCGAGGATTTTAATTATTTTCTGAGGGTAGTATGTAATTTCCATGTTCTTAAAGTTGATAGGGGGGCCATGAAATTTGAAGGAAATTGTGGTAATATAAAACTTCAAATGGGGGATTACCACTTTAAAACCTATAGGTTTTCCATTTAAATTGGTGTTTGTGACATAATTAATGGCGTTGAATGCCGGATTAGCACATTGGGCCATATCACCATGGAATTTTAGGATCTATATGTGAGATTTAAGCATAACGACCACACGCCTACATTTTAGGGACTCCATGCAGGTGCTCCTATTTTCATCAACTCGCATCGAATGGAGAAGCTTTTAAAAAAGGACCACCATTGGTTAGTATCGCAATTCAATGCCATCCACATTATTGAATCCAATAGTGCTAACATTCATCACGATATGCAACAAGTATTGGATCACCATCAATGAGTTTTTAACAAACCTAAGGATCTTCCACCCTCTAGGGGTGAACATGATCCTAGCATCCCTTGCTTTTGGGTACTCATGCGCCCATTTTCCACCTCTATAGATATCCTTTTGCATAAAATAATGAGATTGAAAAAATTATCGAGAAACTCCTCGAAGTAGGCATTATTTGCTCCAGAACCAACCCTTATTCATCCCCAGTGGTCATGGCTTTAAATAAATATGGTGAATGGTGCATGTGTCAAAACATTCAAGCCCTTAATAAGCTCACCATCAAGGACACATTTCCCATCCCAGTAGTTGATAATGTACTTGATGAACTACATGGTGCCAAATTTTTACCAAGTTGGACCTTCACTCAAGCTATCACCAAATATGTATGAAGGAAGATGACATTCCAAAGACAACCTTCAGAACCCGTGAAGGACATTATGAATTCCTGGTCGTGCCATTTGGTCTTTGTAATGCTTGTAATGTCCCGAAATGGAAATCAACAGAATTTTTCACCACTGAAATGTTCCTTTGTCGGAAATATTAACAAGGATATGTCAGAGATAGACTGAGAGGGCTTTTACTAGTTATTTCACCTCTAAAGAGAGGATGAGAACCGAAGGCTTCCTGGCCCTTACTCAGACTCTGCCTATAGCTATGCAAATATTTCTTCCTTCAGGAAGATCTTGCTCAAGGGAATGAGCTTCAACAATATGAAAAACATAAGCATGAAGAGTAACTTGCTCAAATTTCAGAAAATTTCAGAGAAATCATAGCCATCTTATTGAAATAATAGCAGCTGCAAATGTATACAAGATCTTGAGGGAAATGATGCTCAAGATGAACAATAGAAATCCTCAAGACAGAAGTGCAATAATCCTCATATAACACAGCTACACAAGTGAACCCTAGCTATGACTGCGCAGTAACATGGAGACATTGCAACATGTAAAATGGTAATAAAATGATATTAAAATAATAGCTCAAGAAATGAGGGGGAGTATGCTCTCAACCCCTGAAAACACTACTATAACACTAATACACAATCGTTAGAAGGATTGGCTGCAATACATGTACAAAATGTGAAAATAAAATAATGCCGGAGTTGCTGGGTAGCTGTAGTAACTTGAAATATACAATAGGAGGAGAATGAATATGGCCTGCAAACTGAAACAACCTCCTCCAATGGATTCCTTGAGTGCAAGGCTGATCCTGGCACAAGAAATCTCTTCCTCCAAAATGGTGGAGCAAACCCCCACTGTAGACAAACTCTGAGATAACGCAGTCTATGGAAGGGAATGCACTGATGAAGGTGGGAGAAGCTTGGCCTCCTGCCAAAATATGCAAATCAGCTCTAGAAACCCTCCTTGTTGATCCTCCCAAATAATAGGAACTCCTTCCTATGATAAATGATCCAAGGAATGGTGTTGTGGAATCTCCTCCACAGCAACACCTGCAACACAACCTAGTGACTGCACTGTAGATGAAGAAGTGGTTATGGCCAAATGCCTGAATATGGAGAAATGAAGATCAATCCTCCTTGAGCTACTCAAGAGAGGAGAGGAAATCCTAAATAGGAATCCCTCGTGCCAAAGGCACTGCAACTCAGCTGAACAACTGGAGACTGCAAATAGACTCGAAGTCCAAATCTTCAATAATTCTCTCTATGGCTGCCTCATCCTCCTTATATGAAAATTATGTCTCTATGCCATGGACCCCACCCTATTAGGGTTTCCTTTCTCTAGAAGTTTCCTCCCTTTCTAACTGCGCTGGCTTCCCAAGCAAGCTACACCCTCTTGTGTTGCGTTGTTGACTTGGTCAACATGATGTCATCCTCATGTGTTTGCCCCCTTTTTACACTAGGAGGTTCAAAATTGGCTACTCCATAGATCCCTTCTCACTTTATGTGGAATTTTATTTATGCAAATGGGTCTCCTCACCCATTTTATTTATCTCCTAGATAATATGAGCAAAAATTAATATTCCAATTTATTTGCAAAAATTTGGAACATTACAGTCCTCCCCTCCCAAAGATTTCTTGCCCCCAAGCAAGTGAAAGGATAGACTGTGTCTTCTTCTCCTCTGCCTATAGCATCCCTGTATGATGATCTCCTCCAAGTGCAGTGATGTTATCTCATCACTCCAATCCTCCGCAATGCTCCTCCTTAGCATGCAAGTAGCTGTCAAGCCCTCATCATGTAAGGTATAATGCTCAAGAGGATATCAAGTGGTGTCTAGAGGTCCCTCCTTGAGGAATGGAGTCTGAAATATAATAGGAATTATCTCCCCCATATGGTCCATCCATCCCCAAGCTATGTGCCATGCAAATTGAGTCACCTCCCAACTAGGCAACTCAGGAAAACTGTCATCCACCTTTGGCTCCGGCAAAGAAGGTGGGCTGAAAATCTGCACATGGTAGACCATATAGTCTATCCCACGCTATCCATATCTCCACTTAAGATAAGTGTAGAGTGTATGTTGATCCTGGGCTACAATAATGTTGCCATAAAGTGGCAAGAAGAAGGCTGGACCTCCCAAGGTCTCTCCCCCAACGCTGCAAGACATGTTGGCCCAAACATCTCCATATGTGATGAGTCGGGAATCATCCCCATATGGTATCATACCCATAATATGGCTCAACTCATAATAAAACATTTTCACTGCTGTAAGGGCCATACCATTTCTCATGTTCCCATTAGAACATGCAATGCAAAAGATGTGTGGGACTCCTCCCTCAATGGACACATCCATCCTATGTGTCTCCTCCTCAATCCTGCTCCTCATAAAGGCATGAATAATAGAATCATAGGGAGAAAATAGGAGCATCATGCTTGCTTCCAAGTGTATAAAATGAGAAGGACAATGGTCCCTCAAGTGTAACCAATGAGCCTTAGTGCTCCACTGCCATAGAGACTGATAAAAATTGTGGCTGCTCAACCACCAGTGTGTTGCATCAATCTCCTCACAAGTTTGGGGATGGTAAATGATATCTGCTAAAAGTTGAGCATGTCCTCCATGATCTCTATCCTTCCCAAGTCTTCCAAGATAATGGCCATTAGCCATGCTTATGGCACCCACTAAACCATGAGGTCTAGCAAAATGTATGCTCCTCCTTGGAGCATTCTCCTGCATATGTATGGTTAATGTACACATACATGTATCATATAGAGGTGCATGTGAAAAATAATGTACACCCTTACCATGTTCTCTTCTCACATCAATTGAGGGACACATAGATGAATCTCCTCTCATCCATAAAGGAAAAAGGGGTGGCTGTGCTAATTCCCCCATCTCCATATGGCTGGTGCATCTCCTCCTATGCTGATCATCGGATGTCCTGTAGGTGAAAGGATCATTGGAATATCCCAAAAATATTTGGGAGTTCCAATGCAGATCTATCCTCCATAATGACAGCGCTGGTAGTTCCCCATGAAGAACATATGTCATATGTTTTTCCTCCTCCTTGACATCTCCTATGCCCAAGTCACAATTTGGAAGGTTGCTATCCTTCCAATGCTACTTCTGCCACAACGCAGAATCTGTAATGAGAGTAGGTGTAGAGGTGGTTGAGGAAATGTATCCCTCCTTCATGAATCCATCCAAAACTCCCACTGTTGTCTCAAGCTCTCCCAAGGCTCCTACCTCTATAGAATCAATGAGTGGTGCCTCCAAGTGCGAAGCAACCATCCTCCTCTGCTGAACTAGTGGCCCCCTGGGTGAAATGCCTCCATGTGGTGAGACATCTCCATCAAGAGAAAACTGAACATATGGATGAACACTAATGTCCATGCCCTGACTGCGCAATCTAGCTTCCCTCCTTGGTGCAATAACCTCCAAAAATGGATAGGGGTGAGTACTCCCTAACTCCTGCTGTTGGTTCTTCTCCCCATCTCCTCCTCGTGACTCCATGGTTTCACACCTCTCCAATAATGGCACAGGAATTGTGCCTTGATCTCCACACATGAGATCTTCTTGCAAAATGTCTCCATGCAATGAGACATCATTATTAAGTGATGACTGAATATATGGATGGAGATAACCCTCCATGCTTCCACCGCGCAATCCAATCATCTCCTCAGGTGCATCAACCTCCATAGATGAATAGGGATGTGTACTCCTCATCTCATGATGTTGGGCCTTCTCCCTACTTCCTCCTTTTGTCTCCAAGGTCCCACACCTCCTCAAAATTGGCACAGGTAAAACATGAGATGTGCCTTGATCTCCATACATGAGATCCTGGGGAATTCCTTGCAAAGATGCAAGCATCCCTCTATGTGGAGCAAGAGCTCCTCTTCCCTCTGCATGAGGTGCTATATCAACTCCATATCTAACAGCGTTGTTTCCCTCAATATCTGCAACATGAGTGGGAAACCTCTCAATGATTGGATCCTCCTTTGGAAAAGAGAACCCCATGTTCCCTTGCTCCAAGATGTGAGATGAAATTTCCTTCTCCAGAAAGTTTTGGTTCAGATTTTTAGCCTCCTCCATTGTTTTCTGAAGAGGAATTGTGTTTTCATGCAAGGGTTTTGTTTGGTCTTCTTTGTGCAAACCCATCATGTGTGTCTCAAGAATCCTCCCATCAAATCTCTTCACTAATGCCTTAGTGAAATTTTCATAAGATGAAATGCCATTATTCTTCAAAGGAAAGGATTCAAAGTTCCACCAATCATAGGCCTTACCTCTCATATGCAGCGCTGCAACCCTGGTAGCTTGACTTTCCAGAATTTGGTGCTGCTGCAAAAAGGTGTCTAATTCCTCCACCCAAGCTTTGGCTGAACCGACAAGTGAACCATCAAAATATGATAGATAGGATCTACCATGCTGTCTTCTATCCTTGGTCACTCCTCCTTCTTCTTCCATCTCCCTCATGGGACTGCTGGGACTATGGTTGCGCTGACCCTCATAGTGTGTGGCTGAATGCTCACACCCACTATGTACAAATATAGAGTTTGCTTTAAGATCAAACCCTCTTGGGGACTCTTCATCTATCTCCCTCCTAATCTCCTTGAGATCTCCATGAATGCTTGGTGCAGATTTAGGAAGAAGCATTGTAAGCTTATCCCCCTTTCCTCCATCAGAAAATGGAGTCTTCTTCCTGCTCAAAATTTTGTCTCCTTCTTGATGAGAATAGGAAGTGCAGGGTCCTTCCTCCTCTCTTTGTTCTTTCTCCTCAACCTCCTTGGAGAGGTGCCTTCCGGATCTAAAAAATGATGAGAACAAGCTAATCCTCTTCATCATTTTGATTTCTTATTTCTTGGGCTTGAAGGCCACAAGCTGAGCCAAGAAAGATGCTTTGATACCACTATAATGTCCCGAAATGGAAATTAGCAGAATTTTTCACCACTGAAATGTTCCTTTGTCGGAAATATTAACAAGGCTATGTCAGAGATAGACTGAGAGGGCTTTTACCAGTTATTTCTCCTCTAAAGAGAGGATGAGAACTGGAGGCTTCCTAGCCCTTACTCAGACTCTGCCTATAGCTATGCAAATATTTCTTTCTTCAGGAATATCTTGCTCAAGGGAATGAGCTACAACAATATGCAAAACATAAGCATGAAGAGTAACTTGCCCAAATTTCAGAAAATTTCGGAGAACTCATAGCCATCTTATTGAAATAATAGCAGCTGCAAATGTATACAATATCTTGAGGGAAATGATGCTCAAGATGAACAATAGCAATCCTCAATACAAAAGTGCAATAATCCTAAGATAACACAGCTACACAAGTGAACCCCAGCTATGACTGCGCAATAACATGGAGACACTGCAACATGTAAAATGGTAATAAAATGATATTACAATAATATCTCAAGAAATGAGGGGGAGCATGCTCTCAACCCCTGAAAACACTACTATAACACTAATACACAATCCTTAGAAGGATTGGCTGCAATACATGTACAAAATGTGAAAATACAATAATGCCAAAGTTGCTGGGTAGCTGCAGCAACTCGAAATATACAATAGAAGAAGGAGAATGAATATGGCCTGCAAACTGAAACAACCTCCTCTAATGGATTCCTTGAGTGCAAAATTGGCTACTCCATAGATCCCTTCTCACTTTAAGTGGAATTTTATTTATGCAAATGGGTCTCCTCACCCATTTTATTTATCTCCTAGATAATATGAGCAAAAATTAATGTTCCAATTTACTTGCAAAAATTTGGAACATTACAATGCCCTATCTACTTTTCAGAGCCTCATGAACCACCTTTTGAAACCATATCTCATAAATTTCATCATATTATTTTTTCATGACATCATCATCTACAACATAAAATGGGGCACGCATATTTAGCATGTTGACAAGGTATTGCAACTTCTGTAAGATCACAAATTATTTGTCAAATTATCCAAGCGTGCTTTTGGCATGGAAGAAGAGGAGTATTTGGGACACATTGTGGGGCGCGACGAATTGATGGTTGACCCTAAAAATATTCAAGCAATGCATGATTGGACCCAACCAAAAACCTTGAAGAGTCTGAGGGGATTCTTGGGTCTCACAGGATACTATCATAAATTTGTTAGTAATTATGGACGCATTTCCAGATCCCTCACTAATATTCTCAATAAAAAATCATTTCTTTGGATTGATGCAGCTTACATTAGGGGAATTTTGAGGTCTAAAATGGGCCTCCTAAGGAAATAATAAAATAATAGCTAAACCAATAAAATAATATTTATGAATTTTCAATTCACTTTTTGCTCCATAATCCATGTAACCATAGTAAATTCAATTCAAAATTTGTACCAAAATAAAATTAATAAAAAAATTGTATTGATGTGACTATAAATAAGAAGAGTTTTTCAAGAAAAAGTCATTATAATTGAACAAATAATGCATTTGTCCTTTGTATTTAAATAACTTAAAATAAAATATAAATATAAATTCATAAATTCTTAATTATATTATATGTTATTAATTAAAATTTATATTATTTAAATTGTATAATAACATGTAATTAATATACTATATAAAAATAATATAATATAATATAATAAATGTATAGTGATATGCATTGTTTCTTTCAAGAAATATGAAATTAAAATAATATATTTTTATTCAAAAAGTGTGAAATGACATTTATTATGAGTATTTTACTTTGACTTTAAAAGTACTTATAGCACTACCATGGTTAACCAACGGGTTTTTATCCACCATTGAGAATGTGACAAGTAAGTACCTTTAACTCAAGCAATGCCGCCTTAACCATTAGGGATGATGTCATCCCGTAAAATGTGATTGGTTCTCATAAAGTGAATTTTGATTGTACATTTTCCTTAGGAGGCCCATTTTAGACCTCAAAATTCCCCTAATGGTAGGCCTTCTTGGCTCTCAAATAAGCCATGTGATCCACTCCAATATTGACCCTACTAGAATTCATAAAACATTTTGTGTTTTAATGTGATTCTTCACTTATGTGCATTGGAGTAGTATTAATACAGGAAGGTCGACCACTGACTTTCACCAGTCAACAACTTAATGGAAATAATTTGGGTCAATATACATATGATAAATAAATCATGACCATGTTACATGTAGTAGACACTTAGATACCATACTTATTGGGGATACGTTTCCACATTAGCACTGATCATCATAGCCTAAAATGTTTCCTAGGGCAGCGTCTATTATCGCCACAACAAAATAAATGGCTCACAAAAATGTTGGGATTTGATTATGAGATAGTATACAAGAAGGGATATGACAATGTTGTGGGTGATGCCTTATCTTTCCAATTTAAGGAATATGGCACCCTTTTATCCCTCTCTCTACCCATACCAAATTGGATTGAAGAAGCTCATCATGAATGGTTCTCTGACCCATCTTTGTCCCAGCTCATCAATAGGTTATGAGTAGACCCTAATTTATAAGAGGATTACTCTTGGAAGGATGGTTTTCTCCACTATAAGGATCTTCTAGTGCTCTCCTTGAACTCCACCCTTAAAACCCACATCTTGGAAGAGCCACACTCCTCTCCCGTCACATGAAATTTAGGATTTCAAAATACTTATGCACGAGCACGTCACTCTTTATTTTGGACCAGAATGAAACAAGTAATTCTCACTTTTGTAGATGAATGTGAAATCTACTAGCACAACAAAGGGGAAATGATCATGCTACAAGGCACCTTACAACCCTTGCCACTCCCTTCTTCCGTCTGGACAAAATTCTCCATTGATTTCATTACAAGTCTCCCAAAGTAAAGCAATAAATAAGCCATCGTGGTGGTTGTCTAGATAATTTCCAAATATGCTCATTTTTGCGCTTTACTAAACCCATTTACCCCAAATTGGTGGCTCAAGTTTTCATGGATCAAATATTCAAACAACATGTCATGACGAATTCCATTGTGTCTGATCGAGACCCCAGTTTCACTAGAAATTTTTAGTAAGAAATATTCAAGCTACAGGGAAATTTTTTTTGAATGAGTACTTCTTATCATCCCAAGAGAAATGGCCAAATGGAAGAAATCAACAAATGTCTGGATACATATCTGCAGTGCTTCGCTTCAGACAAGAAACATTAATGGGTACAGTGGCTGCATTTAGCTAGCTAAATGGTGGTATAATACTAACTATCATGAAGCCACCAAGATGATGCCATATGAGGAAGCGTATGGCCAACTCTCACCTTCACCGACTTCTTATCTCCTAGGATCTTCCAAAGTACAGGTAGTTGATAAGATCCTTCAGAACCGTGTTGCCATGATCACTCATCTCAAAGATAATCTCCATCAAGCTCAGAAACAAATGAAGCAACAGGTCGACCAACATTGTTTAGAGAGGTAATTTCAAGTGGGTGACTAGGTGTTGTTGTGACTCCGGCCTTATAAGCATACCTCTCTCAAAGAAAAGGGCTGCCAAAAATTAGCCCCAAAATTCTATGGGCCTTATTAGTTAATTCAGTGTATCATTGTAGTAGCTTACAAACTGGCACTTCTGACTACTTAAAAAATCCAACCAATATTCCTACTATCCTGCCTCAAGAAATTTGTTGGGAATAATTGTAGGGTTCAAACAATTCTTCCAAAATTCGATGAGGAAGGTTCACTTTGGCTCAGACCCAATCAAGTCCTCAATATTTGATAAATACATATTCGTGGTTGCAAGATCAAGGAATTACTCATCAAGTGGAAAGTCACCTCTCTAGAAGATGCAACATTGGAGCCAACCATTATTCTTCAGTAGTTTCCGTAGCTTCAGCCTTGAGGAAAAATATTCTTTTGATGGGGAAGGGCATGTTAGGGTCCAACCCTAACCCCTTTATTTATGTAATAATCCCAAGGGGCCTCGTCAGAGTCATAATTAGTTAGTTGAGTCAATAAATATTGTAAGTGGTTATCCACATTAATGATGATTGTAATTGGTTGACCCACCTTACGAAAAGGTACCATAATTAGTTATAAACTAGCCATAGTTAATAAATATTGTGGTTAACTCGTATTATGCAAGAGATCGTGAGTAGTTAAGGTTTTGGATGTCCTGAAGCTATACATAGTCTTAGATAGAAAGGGAATTATTTTCAAGTTTTATTGTAATTAAGGTGTGCTTTGTTGGAGGTCACCCCCTCGAAAAGGTAAGTGAATGTTTCATTATGCTTATGAATAATATCTTTGCAACTTTTCTCAATTCATGTGTTATTTCTATGTTTCTGGCAATATTTTTCTCATATTTTTGGCATTTTGATATTCTTCATAGGTCAAGTGCATAACAAACATGCCTCAAGGTTGTGGGGATTTTCCATTCCTTTAAGGCTTTAATTTTATTAGGGTCTACCTTAACACCCTCACAAGATACAATATGGCCCAAATATTCCACTTCTTGTACCCCAAAGAAACATTTGGAGGGTTTTTCATACAATATTTTCTCTTCCAATAGTTTGAGCAGCCTATCAACATGTTGAAGATGACATTTCCAAGCCTTGATGTAGATTAGTATATCATCGAAAAATACTAACACAAATTTTCTAAGGAAGGGTTTGAAAACAGAATTCATCATACCTTAAAATGTGGAAGGTGCATTATTAAGACCAAAAGGCATGACCAAAAATTCATAATGACCTTCATGGGTTATGAATTTTGTTTTCAGAATGTCTTATGTCTTCATTATAATTTGATGATATCCCGAGAGAAGGTCTAGTTGGGTGAAGTAAATTGTTCCATTTAGTTCATTTAAAAATTCACCAATAACAGGAATGGGAAATTTATCTTTCATAGTGAGCTTATTGAGATTTCTATAATCTGAAAACATACACCATGATCCATCCTTATTGTGCACAAATGTTACTAGAGAAGAGAAGGAACTTTGGCTAGGTTGAATTATACCTGCCTCTAGAATTTATGCAACCACACATTCAATTTCACTCTTCTGGGCATAGGGATATATGTAAGGTATGATGTTTTGAGGAAAAATTCTGGGAATTAAGTGAATAGCATGATCATGATCGTGAGTAGGTGGGATACATTTGGGAGTCTCAAATACCTTGGAATGATTATTAAAGACTCTTTGGAAATCTGGAGAAACAAATGACTTATATGTTTGAACATCTAGCGAGCATAATTGTGCAATTATCGCTTATTTTTCCTTCTTCAAAATCTTTGTCATGCCATTAGAGTTAATTATCTTCCCAAGTTTCCTTATGATACCCCTTAATTCAATTTTGTTCCTTCCCAGAAAATTTTCAAAAAAAATTCTTGAAAATTAAAACTTATTGTCCCCAAATATTGTAGCCATTAGACTCCTAATAAAACATCATCACCACCCATTATAATGGCAAGCATTGAACTATTCAATACATATTCCCCCATATTTATATTGATATTATGGCACTTCCCTGAGAAATTTATGGTTCCTCCATTTGCAACCATCACTTGATACTCTAGTGTTGGATATTGAAAGAAATTCAACTCCTTGGCTATCTTTAAAAAAATAAAATTATGGGTACTACCTGAATCAATAAACACTATTAACTTTTTTTTCTTGATAGATCCTTCTATATTGAGAGTTTGAGGAGTGGTAATTCCTTCCAATGCATTACAATATATGGTCAAATTAATTTCTTCTTTTTCAACGCCTAGGGTTGGTTCCTAGTGTATATCTTCTTCTTTTGATGTTTTTTGTTCATTTTCTTCCTCCTCTTCAAAATCTATGTAAAATAATTTCTTATCAACACACTTATGACCTTTAGTGTATTTTACATCACAAATATAACAAATCCATTTTTCTCTTTTTTCCTCCAGTTGTTATGGTTTCAACCTTGTAGGTTGTGGGAAGCTAGGAGTAGCAACACTTCCATATTTATAGCAGTGAGTGGTAGACTTCGTTGTTGCCATAAATTTTCTTTCAACTTTTCTTGCCACCATGAACGCATTATCCAATGATTTAGGTTCCCAAAGGAAAACCTCATATATGATTTTATCCTTTAAAGTCCAGTTGGAATAGGGTCCCCTAAAAGTTGCAAATTTTGTTTAATTTTGTATATTTTGTATATTATTTAGTCTAGCGCGGGGGTTTTGAGGTGGGTCAAAGCCCTGAATGCAATGTAATGGGTCAAGGGTAGACCAAGAGTCCGCAAACCACGGTTTGCGGACCTTTGGAAGCATAGGCTAAGTCGATATAAATAGATGAACCTTTTTTTAATCTTAAAGCAGGAAAGAATTAAGTCGGATGCTAAGTGAAAATTGTTAGATCTATTGTTAGTTGTTAGGGTAAGGACTCATACTGGTTGTGTGTGTGGAGATCCTCAGTCCTATTGTGTGCGGACCCTGTTTCCTGTGTGCGTAGGCTGTGTCAGATTGTATTAAGTTTTGGATACTAATATATGCGGATATGGTTGAATTACTTCTGTGTTATCTGATCTAATGTATTTCTGTTGATGCAAACTATTGGATCTGTTATGAATGTTGTTATTTATATGTTTATGCTATGAATCTGTCAATGTTATGGTATAAATATACTATGTTGGTGATGTGTTATACTGATATGTGTTGATTACTAGTGATACACACGTGGATTCAGAGTTATTAAATAGCTTTGTGCAAGATATTAGATCTGTATATTGCGATTATATTGTTAACAACCCTGCGAATAGATATGTTTGGTGTGAACTCAATAGGTGGTGAACGCATATTTTCTTGACTTACCCACTCTCTCTCAGGGTGCGGAAAACTGGTTCCAGAACCCTCCCATACTACTTCAGGTGAGACTTTGGCCTGCGCAAGTAGGTCACTACCAAAAGGGCTAGTAGTACAGGGGTTTGTTGGCAAACCTTAACCTCTGAACCTGGGTCAGGACCCCTCGAGCCAACAAATGGTTTCATTGTCGGGACTAGGAGCATTTTGAGAGAGGGATCAGGTAATGCCAAGGGAACATTAGAGACCGGAGAAGAAAGAAATTGAAGAGTGGTTTAAAAATCAAGTTCAAGAATTTGCGGTAAAAGAGAATTGCAGCGCAAAGTTGACAACAAAGAAGTGGAAGAATAAATACGTTTTGACAGAGATCTACGAAACTTTCTTTGTGACATTTGCGACCGAGCTTCAGGAGTGGCTTGCAAGGCTCGTAGATTTCCAGAAGTGTTGGAAGGAAAAACAGGTCACGCAGTGGACCCCAGAGTTGATCCAGAAATTGGAGAAGACTGATAACACCATCACTCGCATAGTAGATCACTGGGTGGACAATGTGCTAGGAGGAATTGTGACAGAAATTGCAATCAACCAATTCGTATCCTATTCGGAGGCAGATCGGAGGTTCTTCAAGGATTTCTGTGGTAAGTTTCTGAAATCATTACCATTACTGATTAAGATATTATTGTGCGAAAAAATCATTCTATGTAGTCATACAAAGTGAATGAGCTCCGATCAGAGCGAGGGTACAACACGGAGTGGAAAATAATATAGAACTAATCAAGAAGGAGACAAATATGTCTATATCCAAGTAAGGAATTCAACTGTGCATAGCCCTCCAACTACACCACCTTCAACTAGGCATAGGGGTAAGAACTGACCCATACCTCCACCACCAGGAGACGAGATGGCCGCACACATGAAGCTACCTACCTTCAAGGACGTATGGGATGAAGATATGGATCAGTTCTAATTTGTCGTAGGATCAGTATGGACTACGCAGAACGTGGCTAGCGATGCTGTGAAGAGGGTGCAGCTATCCCTTGCCTTTTAAGGAAGAGCCTTGGACTGGTAAATGGGATACATAGCTCAACATGCACCATTGAAGAGATTAAGAATGCCTTGAAACAACAGTTCAAGAAGCCTAAGTCCTACTCCCAGATATTGAACGATCTAAAATATTTCAAGAAAGGACCCTCTGAGTCTGTATGGGAAGCTGACGAGCGGCTGAAAAAATTAATCAAAGAAGGAGAATTTTAGTATGATGACAGGCAGCACAAGGAATGGTTCATTTTTATGTTACTACCTCACTTGCGTGTACTTATGGGTCATCAAGTCATTGAATCACAGGAAAAAGCCTTGGAGATTGCTATGAAATTGGAAGTTGCGCCAAGATATGATACCCAGCTAGGAGTACAACAAATCCAAGGACAGCTGGAAGCGATGCACATGGAGATCCAGAACCTGTGAAAGGACCGAGGGAAAGAAGCTAGCACAGACCTATGGTGTATATGATGCAGGGTATCAGGGCATACCAAGGATCAGTGCCCACTACTGGCATACTATCTGGTAGGGGCATCCGTCGTCTAGGACCAAGGGGACCTGCGTTATGGTGTGATGATTGTCGTGTAGCCGGCCTACATGATACTAATCACTGTCCTCGCCTAGGTGCGTATGTCCCCGAAGTAAAGCAAAAATGGTGTAGGTTTTTCAGATCCGTAGGACATGACAAACAGAATTGTTGAACCTATCATCTGATGATAGACACAGGAAACCTATATAGAGTACAATCGAACCCTTCTTCACCAAGATCCCCCTCAGATATGGGTGACTCCCTAGCTAGGGGAAGGGGAGGGGGGCGAGGTGGAAGAGAAGGTAGAGGGAGAGGACAACTAATTTGATAAAACTGCAGAGAAATAGGGCACTTTTCAAGGGACTACACGAACCCTGCGAGACAATCCTACAGATACTGTAGACAATTGGATCATGTGATCGAGGACTGCCCGATTCTGATAGCCAAGATGCAGGAAAAGCAGCAAACACCTACACAAAATGTACAAAGGGTTAAGGTAGAACCTAGGGATGAAGGACCAAGTGTTAATGTCATAACACACAGCGGCATGGCCACCGGGGGAGCTGTGGAGAAAGATGAGGCAAAGCCTCTTATCTGAAAAGCAACCTTCAAACAAGAAGGTTTGGACTTACAAAAGGAAAAGGAAACCTTTGTCATAGCTTGCCAAGACCTTGCTAAAGCTAAGGTATCTACTCCTCAAGCCCCTGTGAACCTCAAAGCGGATGATGAGGTCAAACCATTTTTTCAGGCATGTATGAAGTTTTTTCGCAACCAAAGGGTCATAGAAAACCTCCAAGCTTTGATATACAACTGCGCAGAAAGAAAAAACCCACCCATGGAAGTTAAGGATGTGCACAAACTACACAAGCATAAGAAGCACACTGGTAGGCAAATGCGATTAACCGCGCAAATTGGTTATTACGAGATGGATCAGGTTATTCTAGACCTAGGCTTAGATGTGAACGTACTACCTAAGAAAACTTGGTAGCGAATGGGAGAACCCAAGTTGGAATGGTCCACTATCCAGTTGCGCATGGATAATCAGCAAAATATTATACCGTTGGGGAGATTGTCAAAGATCATGATAGATGTCACAGGAGTTAAGGTCCAGGCTGACTTTGAGGTCATTCAAATTGTAGAAGATGTAGACCCCTATCCTGCACTCCTAGGATTGGACTGGGCCATTCAATATAACCTTAGAAGAATGCGATGAGGATCTGCGCAGTCTTTATCCCAAAATCGGAGGGAGAACACACAGTTGCAGGACCTCCACTACAAACTGTGGACATTACGTAGCCTCTGAAGCTAAGAGAAGTCAACATTGGCATGGAAGATCATCCCAAGCTGGATAAAATTGGGGATTATTGGGATGATGATACAGTACGTAAAGTTTTCGAACTGCTCACGGAATATCAGGACTTATTCCTGAGAAGGTTCTCAGAACTTAAGGGGATCACAGGGGACCTAGGGGTCATGTGCATCATGCTAAAACCATATGCGTGCCCTGTCAAGTAGCGGTTGTATCGTCTGAATCCTAAGTATAAGCAAAAGGTTAAGGAAGAAATTGATAAAATTCTCGCCGTAGGTATCATCGAATTGGTCGAACAGTCGGACTGGGTAATCCCTATGGTGGTTCAAGAGAAAAAGAAAAAGGGAGAGATATGAATATGCGTGGACTTGCACAAATTGAATGATTCATGTGTGCATGATCCCTTTCCTACGTTTTTCTTAGACGAAATCCTTGAAGGCGTAGGAGGGCAGGAAGCATACTCATTCACAAATGGGTTCTTAGGGTACCATCAGATCATAATCATGCCTGAAGATCACAGCAAGAATGCATTTTCCACTTAATGGGGATCCTTCCAGTACATAGTGATGTCGTTTGGACTCAAGAATGCCCCTGCTATCTTTTCACGAGTAGTAGTCGCAGTGTTAAAAGAGTTCATCCACAAATTTCTGGAAGTTTACTTTGATGATTGGACTGTCTTCGGCTTAGTAAAGAAGCACATTTCAAACCTGCATATGATGTTAGATGCCTGTAGGAAGCACCAGATTTCCCTTAATATCAAGAAGTGTATCTTTTGCGTACCCTTCAGAATATTTCTTGGACATATAGTGTGCCGACAGGGGTTGATGGTTGACCTTGCGAAAGTCATCGTAATTATAAATCTCGCAGTACCTACAACTGAGAAGCAGTTGTGTTCGATCCTCAAACACACAGGCTACTACAGGAAGTTCATTCAGGGGTATGCACTAATCACATCACCTATGGAGAAGCTACTTAATAAGGATGTTTCATTTTTTTGGGATGACAAGTGTCAGAAGAATTTCGAGCTACTCAAAGGAAAGATGGTCTCTGTGCATATCCTCATTTTTCCTGATTGGGTGAAGGTGTTCCATGTTCACGTCGATGCCTCAGGAATTTCCCTAGGAGTGGTCCTTACGCAGCCTAGAGATGGAGACATTGATCATCCGGTTACATTTTATAGTTGGAAACCCTCTGTTGCAGAGTGCAACTACTCTACCACGAAACGGGAGGGCTTGTAAATGGTCTATGCATTACAGAAGTATTGGCACTATCTATTAGGAGGACACTTCAATATGTTTACAGATCATTCGGATTTGAAGTACCTGGTGAATAATCTTGTGTTGGGGGGGGGGGGGGGGGGGGGGGGGGGGAGGAATCTGCCGATGGCTATTTTTGTTCCAGGAATATGACTTTGGGATCATTATCAAGCCAAGGAAGTTGAATGCTGGGCTAAATCACTTGTCCCGAATTGAGACTGGCGAGGACCCAACCAACCTGGAAGAAGGATTTCTTGATGCGTAGTTGTTCGCTATTAATGTATTTGATGCACACTTTGCTGACATCATTCAATTCCTAACTACAAGCAGGGCACCTGCAGATTATTCTGTGCAACAGAAGAAAGAGTTGGTAACCCGCGCTACAGATTTTACCATCATCGCAGGTCATCTATATAAGATGGGAGCAAATGAAGTGCTGCGACAGTATGTTTTGGAACATGAACGGAATGCTATCTTGGCAAAATCCCATGATGGGGTAGCAGGAGGCCACTACGTAGGGATAGCAACGGCGCAAAAGATCTTAAGATATAGATTATGGTGGCCTACCCTGCATAGTGACTCTCACAACTATTGTAAGGCCTGTGATACATGCCAATGAACCGGAAGGTCATCCCACAGGGATGAAATTCCCCTTCAACCACAAATGACCTTGCAATTATTTGACAAGTGGGCCATCGATTTTGTAGGACCTATCAACCCACCCAGAAAGAAGACAGGTGCGTGTTACATTATAACTGCTACGGATTATGTAACTAGTTGGGTCGAAGAACAAACGGTAAAGGATTGCACTGCAGATACTACTGCACACTTCATCATTGAGAAGATTCTAACCAGATTTGGGTGTCCAAAAATCCTGATGAGCGATAGAGGTACGCACTTTGTCAATGAAAAAATACAGGCCTTGACGGAAGAATTTAGGATCCATCATGCGAAAAGCACTCTGTATCATCCTCAGGAAAATAGAGCGGTCGAAGCTTTTAATAAATTCTTGGATCATGCACTGACCAAGGTCTGTAACTTTGATCGCAGTAACTGGGATGTGCGCATACCATCTATTCTTTGGGCCTACCGAACCACCTGTAAGAAGTTGATAGGGAAAACACCATTTCAGATGGTTTATGGCAAGGAGGCCATTATGCCCATGGAATACATTGTTCCTAGCCTGCACATCACAGCCTTTACAAATATGGCAAAGCCTGATATCATGGAGGAGCGGTTATCACAGCTTGTGGCTTTGGAGGAAGACAGTTTCATTGCTAATTTTCATCAGCAGGTTCAGAAGGCTTGGGATAAGGCATGGCATGATAGACATATTCGACAAAAGTCCTTTGCAGAGGGTGACTCAGTACTACTATATGATATCCAATTTTTGAAACACCCGGGGAAGTTCCGACAGCACTGGCTCAGGCCCTACAAAGTTAAAGAAATCATGAATGGCAGAGTTGTTCGATTAGCCACCCTGCACGACGATATGCTACTCGGGGATGTCAATGGAAGCTGGCTCAAACTGTATCGTATCAAATGACTATATGGCTGGAGTAGCTATACAAAATGGGCCACGCCCACCAAGGAAGGTAAGAACATGCGGTACCATGATATACACAAGGCGTGGCCGCCGAATTCGATGGCCGAAGGGATGTGCGGGAGGCGCAGGAGAATGTTCAGAGCGCAGAAGGTGTGTCGGAAGCATAGAGGTGTGTTGGGTGTGCAATAGGTCTGTCGGGAGCACATAGTTGCGGTGAGTGCATAGGAGGTGCGAAAACTAGCCATTGGCACAGTAAAATCGGGTAAAAAGAAAAATTTACCATTAATAGGAGCGGGCGGCTCGCATTTAATGAGGCAATTTTGGGAGATTTTTTACCGTTTACATGATGTTAAGTTCCAAGTGAAGTTTACCCAACCGTTGGTCGATCGCAAAGGCTATAAAACACAGAGGATAGATCAATCAAGGGTTCCGTATCACTTGAATAGCTTGTAATTGACAAGTTTGTGCTCTGTACGACTCTGTGTCATTTATATTTTGTTGATGTCTGAGTGCGCTTCCCCCTCGGACAGTAGCCATCCTGGGTTTTTTTTTCATGCCAGAATGATAGCCACTAACCCTGCTGAGCCCTCAGAACCAGTGACCTTAGCAGAAAAAGACACCAAGGAAGTAGTGGAGATTGAGTCCAAGGCCAAAGAGGTTATCTCCATGCCGATCCCAACCAAGAATAAGGTAAAGGAAAAAGCTCAAGGTTCAGGAAAACCTGCAAAATGGGTTGGGGTGAAGCCCCATACTTCTTTGAAAAATGTAAAATCTCCGTGAGCGACACCCCAGGTATGCTCTGCTCAGGAAGAAGCCTAGGCCGCCGCACCAATCAATTGGCTACCGCCCTTTTTTTGGCCACACAAGCCCTCGACATGCACGCCAAAGAACCTTGATGGCCTGATCATCCACATACAAATGCCACTGACCCTGGGAGAAGTCCCCGTCATTAGCGAACCTTTTGGAAGGCTCCACGAGATAAAATTTGATGATCATGACTTGGCCAATTTCGAGGCCTTCCCTGAGTTAGCGCCTGAGTTATACCTCAACAGAGTTCAGGAAGATGATGGGATAAATATTATCCCCATGCGCTGGGTGCATGGATTGGCCAGGTCCGAGCTCCTAAACCTCCTAAGGATGACACACTTCAGCCACTACAACATCACGGATCATTTGGCACATCAGTTTCTCGGCCTGGTTCATGATGGATGCCTATGGATCCAGGATCAAATCCCCATTGACGATGCGCTCACTCATCAAATAACTAGTCTTCCCATGGAAGGAAAAAATCCCCTGGAACGCGTTGGCAAGAAGTATGAAGGGGAGACTGCTGAATATGTGCGCAAAAACTACCACATGGAGTGGAATACTCAAGGTTTCATAATCAGGTCCATCAGTGACCCTGGTACGCTGTTGGGTACCATGTTGTTGGCAGGCCAATGCAAGAAACGGGTCTGCTTCAATTGGGCTCAATACTTGTGCGATGACTTTTTAGCTAATGTCCGAGAATCCCAAGAGTAGGGGCGAGCCTTTTTCTATTCCTCATTGCGTTGGTCGCCTAGGAAGCACCTGAGGAATCAGTCCTCCCTGAACTCACCCAAGACATATGCGAAGGGGCTCGCTACATGAAGTTATGGGACTCTAAGGATGCGCAGTGCATCGAGGACAACCAGGTCTTCTGGGTCTTGTTTCAGAGTGGGCTCGCAGAAGCCATCAACTCCCGACCACGTTTGTCACCAGCTATCTATGATAAATACAAAATCATTGCCACATTCCAGGTGACTATGCACAATGTCCAAATTTGAGGCCGCAAGGATTCTGCATGGGTTTCGCTCCCTTATATGGTGGCAGACGAAGAAATTGACAATGTAATTGCGCTATGGCCTCCTAACTGGAAGATCGGCTTCAAAACAGGCGTGAAGGGCACCAAAGGAACCAACACAACGAAAGTAATCCTGCCTGTCATCACCAAAGATATTGGAGGACTAAGAAAGATCACGGGGAAGGGCAGTATAGCTGTATCATAGAAGGATTCATAGCCCGATAAGAGTATGGTGAAGGGCAAGGATGTCGCAACACAGATGGATGCACAGAAGGACCTTGGGACCGAAGGTCACGTGGTGGGAGGTATTGATTCCCCCCGCAGCATGAAGAGGACGAGTGAGCCTATCAAGGGGTTGGGCAAGAAATATCACGCCATCTAGCCCAAACGAGGTACAGGAGTTACACTAACCGAAGATGACCTGGAGCAGATTGCAGATGCGGTCACCTTGGCGGCAGAAGACAAATGGCTAGCTCTTAAGGAGCAGCAGAAGGCAGCGGTTGATACACTTTAGGCAGGGATCTGGGCTTTGCAGCTCTAAGCATATATCTTGCAAACCAGCATGACCCAGGTGAGGTCGCACCGCGCAACCAGTAGCGCAATCGTGGTTATAACCGAGAGCCGTCCATGTCTACTGCCTAGCGTAGCCCTCATAATGAGTTCCCCTGACTTAGGTGCACAATTCCATGCTTGTGCAGGAGTGAATTTAGATCTAGCCCGGCTACTTCATGAGTCATTGCAGCTGCTCCACACTGTGCTCTTTGAAGAAATCTATTATCGAGATCGCCAAGTGCACCATCATATCAACATAGCCAAGTAAACGATTTAAGAAAAAGTTATTGAAGTCTCTCAGGCCCAGGCTGCGTGCACCCTTACCACTGCTCAACAGACGAAGCTGGAACATTTAATTAGTAGACTATGCACAGATGTTACAACTGAGATTCCAGCCACAGCTACCCCCAGGCCAAGAATGAGGGCTGGTCGCAGCACTAAAGCCTCAAGAACGGAGATCTAGTTAGTCAAAACACAGATGGAACAGCATATCGTAGACTTGCAGGCCAAGTTGCAGCCCGAGACACCACTAGAGGTGCGGGCCCAGTGAGCTGCGCTGGTTACTGTAGCCACAAATGTGATTACTGGACAGATTTCCCAAGGTGCCCAATTTCTGGATACAGCCATGCAGTTATGGACTAAAGTACAGCGTGAACCGATCCTGCATGAAATCAACCAGGACCTGTGACAGAAGGAAGAAGCGTTTGAGTAGATCGAAGCCACGATGCCTACTCTGGTTCCTGCTCAATGATTAGCATTATTGCGGACTAGCCATTCCCTTTAGGATGATATCGACGAACTCTGCCAGAAGAAGAAACTCTCAGTGACCGTCTTAAGCCATGGGTTGATGAGGCCCTCAAGCTCTGACAGGATATTGATGTTGTTGTTAAACAATTGAACCAGACCCTAGAGAGCGTCATCGCGGCAATAGAAGGACCAACATCGCAGAAGCTAGTGGATATTGCGCAGAACTTTGTTACTCAGAGTGAAGGAGTGTTTCCCCCACTGGTCGAGGCGGTCAAACTATTTCAGGCATAGGTGGAGACCCCACCATCACAGTGACTCGGGACGAGTCACAAGATTGTGTTGGGGGAATGTTGGAACAGGGTCTCCTAAAAGCTGTGAATTTTGTATAATTTTTTATATTTCTGATATTATTTAGTCTAGCGCAGGGGTTTTGGGGTGGGTCAAAGCCCCGAATGCAATGTAATGGGTCAAGGATAGACCAAGAGTCCACAAACCACGGTTTGCGGACCATTGCAAGTGTTGTATCTTAAGAGACAATCCCTTAGCTATGATAAGGAATCAATGCTTAAGACATTTTATAATTATGTCACAAATTTTTATGTCTCTGTTTTATTAACCCTCAAGTATTTATAATCACACCCTTAAATAGCAAATATTATGAATGCTTTGCAATGCTACCATATGTTAATGTTGAACGAAATGACTGGAAGAAAATGTAAGGAGAATTCCAAACTGATATGCTGCTTTATATAGAAAATACCATTTCACACTTCAGAAGAAATATGTGAAAGAAATAGTTAAAACAAAGGAGCGCCAATTAAGGTTTTTAACTCTTATACACAGAAGTAAGAAGGGACCTATTGCTCATAACTTTGTTTTATTCATAGAAGGAAATACATAATGAAAACTGAAATACATTTCAACATAAACAAACTGCTAGAAACTTGCTTACTCATTCATTAATCTTTGAATCCTTGAGTACAAAAATATTTGTCCAGGAGGTCCCAAAACTCAGAACCTTCCTTCCTCTTATAAATTACATTAAATACAATAAAAAGCAGTTTGGAACTGCTGTAACCAATTCTAACTACCAAAACTACTTCATGACTTTGAAGGTTGTCTATTACATGCCTTGAAAATGTCCTTTTACAATTACAATGATTTCAGAAAATAACATAAAGTAAATGTCCTAATCTATAGGAATTGCTGATGAAGTGGCTTCTTTTCCTTGATCAGCTGATTTGTCTTTCTTTTTTGCTGATCCTTTTGGTAATTCAATAGTCCAAGCTCTACATTTTTTCCATATTTCTACCTTCGTCTTGGATGAATGTGTCAGATTGTGATATTCCAATATGAATGCAGTAATTCGGTCATAAGATGGCCTTTCAGAGAAAAGAGTCTTTACCATCCACAAGAGTTGAAAATGTCTTTGCAAGAATTTGACCATTGTCTCTCCTTTAAGTACCTGAGTTTTCTCATGTCTGTGGTCAATATTGCTTTTTGTCATCACTAGTAAATTCTCATAAGAACTCCATGGCAGAAGATTCTCCTCAGCTCCCCAACACGATGGTGGGCCTACCCTTGTCATTTTATCAAAATATTTATCAAATTCACTTACTGCTTCTTTGATTTCTATTAGTTTCTTTTATGCATCCTTTCTAAGATCATTCCCGATAATCATTTTATTAATTTCCACTGCATACAACATTCTATCCTGCATATCATTCTCCTCTAATTCCTGATCTGATTTGGAATTGATATAATCAATAAATCTTCTAGCCCAAAAGGCTCGGTTAATCCCTTCTGCTTATCAAACATAATCGGTTCTTCACACTCCACAATAAGGCTTTTTTCTTTTGCAATTATCAACAGGAAGCACCAATTGGACTTCATTTATGAGATGATATCAGTCCAAATGATATCCTTAGCTTGTATTAATGACATAATACCTTTCATTCTTTCTTTGAGATTCTTGATCTCAGCTTCAGCATTTCTGAAATCCATTTTGTACTTATCTGCTTCGTTTTCTATGACCTTCATCAATTTTGTAACAGTGTCCAAATCTGTTTGAGCCTTCTTTCTATCTCTTTCAGCCATCTGCAACTCAATATTTAATTGAATAATTTGTGCTTGAGGATCTGCATCACCTGGAGGAAAAACAAAATTACAATTATGATTATCAATGTGATTTTGTATAGAATTTGCAATCTGCTTCACTTTGGAAAGTTCTTCATCTTTCTGCATAAGTTGCTGCAACAACTTCTCCTTTTCCTCCTCTACCTTTGCAACCTCTGCAGCCATTGAGTGTTCACCAGCAGGTAACCTCAATTTCTTCCTTAATGTAGATATCTTTAATTCAACACTTTGCAAGAGTTTCTGCACAGCAGTCTTGTCACTAGGGTCTACACCAATCTTAATAATAATCTTCTTCAACTCTTCATTTTGGACTGTTAAGGCTCTTGAATTAGCCTTTTCTAGCTTCAATTGTTTGATAACTTTCCCTAACATGTTTTCAGCTTTAACTGCCATTTCATTTGTCTTTGTGAGATCATTAACAATCAATTGCCCGGTCTGCATATGAAAATTCATTTTGTCCATTAGTGGAATCTTTTTAACATCCATAGTCACATTTACAGTATTAAAATTGTTTGAGGACCCAATTGACATTCCTGTGGGATGTGATAGAGCAATCCTAAATTGATCTTTTTCAAGATCCATTATAGTCAACAGCCTTGTCTAATCAGTAGTAACCTGATGTTCTGCTTGGGCCTCCATGCTAGCCTTCATTTTCTGATTTTTCTCTTCAATTTGCGAAAACACCTGTTTGATTAAGGGTACCTGTTCATGAGATGATTCATGACCTCCAGGGGAAGAGGGAGTATTCTGCTCTTCACCCAAATGCAGGGAAAAACCAAGTGAATTAGGAGAATGATCCTCAACAAATTTTGTCCTTTTCTCACCTCTTGGTGTCTCATCATCCAAGTCAATAACAGCTTCTTTACCTCTTTTATTTGTTTTTTCAGTTATAACAGTAGTTTGAATTCTTCTATTCACTGAACTTATTTCACCTTTGTTTGCTACCTTTTCTTTCTCAGGTCTACTTTCATGAATGAAAGCAGAGTATCCATTCTCAATTCTTCTCTGTGAAATTATACCATGGGGATCATAAGCCCATTTTTCTCCTAGTAGCATATGTGTTTCCTCCAACAATTTTGTTACTTCCTCAAATGCCTACCTCATATTAACTATGAAAGGTCCCACACTCATAGGCAATTTATACATATGACCTTTCTTCATAGGGAAAAAGTGCACTTGATCAACATTCAGGCTCTGTTTGATAAATTCTAAGGCGAAAAGCCTCATTGGTACAAATGTTGGGAGCCTGTAAGGTTCAACATTTGCTCCATACAACCTTATTTCTGAATATTCTTCAAATACAAACCAGTCCCCAAATTTACAGCTAGTTCCTCAATGTAGAAACTCCTGGGCTTTGGGTAAAAAACAAGGGGGGTGAACTCCATTCAATATTTTATATGCAATGGGCATATACTGACTAGAAAAATCAAATAACCCTTCTTCATTTTGCTCCCTTCTGATTATATCTGTCCAGAATAAAACTGACTGTCTTTGCTTGTTTGCATCCATTATATTTAGACCTAACTGCATGAATTCTTCAACATTTTGGTATAAAAATAAGTAGACAATCAGTGAGGGAAATTTAAAATAACATGTCAGTGAAAGACTCATCAACTGCAAATTGACTACTTCTTGCCAAAAGGATGGAATATCCAAGACCATTCCTGGCTTCATCATCATGGCGAACATTCCTAGGACTGACCTGCCCACTGTGACATCATCTTCTTTGCCCAATATTTTAGCAATACTGCTTAATACGGGTCGGGTCTCTTCATTGAAAAATCCCATAGAAAATTCTCCACATTCTGGCTGAAACTGCTTCATATTGGGCTTCAAATGAAACATAAACTAATTGAATTCTTCTCCCGCAAGGCTTTAATAATAAGTAACTAGTGAATCTTCTGAAAGTTGAATTGATGATTCGGCTTCAGGAAAACACAAGGCTTGGTGGATTAATTGGGTAGACACCTACATCATATTTTCCCCTTGGGAATTCATCACGAAACATTTTCCGGGATACAATGCAGAAACCAACCAATAGATAAACTCTGGGAATAAATGTGTCTTCGGGATGCATGCAGAAAGGACCCTGGATTTTTTCATGGTGGAATAGATAGGGGAATTATCATTACTAAATACAACTTTTTGATAGAATGGAAGATAAATTACTGAAGACATAGTATCTTGAATGTCTCTCTCATTATCCATGAGAGGAATGTGGCTCGATGAACCAGACAGGGAAGACCTTTTAGCCATGATTAGAAAAGGAGCTGAAGGAATACTCTTGCAAGGTGACTAAAATAGAAAGGTGATGGGAGAACGCAATAGGTCAAAATGCAACAAAGTGCAAAGTATTTGAAAACGAAATGAAAAACACCCCTAAATAAGTGGCGCAAATTTTGTATTAAATGCCTACGCAACGTGTCACTTAACCGTGGGGTTGATTTGACATATGTAAAAACTGTTTTCCATTCGGGATATGACATCACTACGGGGGTCTTGGGGTATGGCTGAAAACTCTGGCTGGTGCCCCCGCAGTCGATATCCACCGTTGATCTTCATCGCCTCCGCAGTCAACCCAGTCAACTGTGGAGGCACCCTTTTCATTAATTCTCGTGTTATTAATGCCCACGGGTTGGGTCATCCGACTTATACTTTTAATATCAAAACTCTCCACCTTTTAAATTGATCGACCTTTAATCCTCAAACATAAAAACCCACTCATATAAAGTTTGAAACAATTAAAATTTAATACATTAGAAAAAACATTTCCTTTTTATGCCAAAGTATAAAACTATAATACTTTAACATATTTGATTTTATTTCAATTTTAGATTTTTTTTTGTATTTTTAATATAAAATTAGAAGGATATGCAGATGATCCACAACATCTGGCTCCACCTGGGGATAGTGTTTTTTGCCACGAAACACTAAGAACCTGCAGATCAGTGCCTTCACTTCGGGCATGGAGTCAAAACTGATTGATGAGAAATATACAATGATAGAAAGCCGGATATGTACAATGATGAGATAACTGCTTCTAGTGCTAGAAATAGTGTTTCAAATACTGCCCATTAACAGGCAATTCTACTGCTTCTCCGTCAAGACTTTCCAACATGAAATTGTTATTTGTTCTGGCTTCAATGATTTTATACGGGCCATACCATAAAGGATCAAATTTTCCATGCTTCCCTTTATCGTCTTTTCTTGTATCCCATCTCAGTACCAAATCTCCATTTTGAAACATGATTTCTCTTGCTTTCCTATCGAATATGGACTTCATTTTATCCTGATAAGTGACCAAATTTCCTCTAACCTTATTTCTGCTTTGACTCAATTCCATCACTTTATTCGTTCTTCTAATAAAGGCAATAGGTTCTTCTTGATCATCTTGAAGAAAATAAATTATTGGCCTCACTAACTGAGTGGGAAACAATGCCTAGGTACCATATACTAATTCATAAGGTGACTTACCAGTGGATCTCCTAGTAGACATCCTCACTACCCATAAATCAAAAACCAGCTTTGAATCCCAATTCTTCTGGTTCTCATTTATTGTCTTCTTCAAGATTTTCATCAACGTTTTATTAGAGGATTATGCTAATCCATTTCCTTGAGGGTGATATACTGTGGAATGGGACAATATCACATTATAAGTTTGACAGAAGTTTATAAACCTGACTGAGTTGAAAACTTGAGCGTTATCTGTCACAATCTTCATTGGACATCCAAATCTGCTAAAAATATTTTCCTCCAAAAATTTCATTACAACCAAATCATTTGCTCTTTTGGAAGGGATTGCCTCTACCCACTTTGTAAAATAATCAGTAGCAGTAAAAATCCATTTAAATTTCTCACTTGATGGTGGATTGATTTCTCCAATGAAATCCAATCCCCATTGTCTGAAAGGTTCTTCAACAAAAACAGGAAGAAGAGGTAAAGGAGCTAACCTTTTCTTTTCTGCAAACAACTGGCATTTTTGACGACTTCTAACAGTCTTATATACGTCCGCAAATAAAGAGGGCCAATAAAAACCTGATTTAAGAATATTATGAGCAGTTACTTTCCAACTGTAATGATCTCCACACAAGCACTCATGATATTCTTTAATCACTTCTATGGTTTCCTCTTCTGTTAGACATAACAGCAACACACCAGCAAGATCTTTCCAATACAACTTAGCTTCAATTATAACATAAGGTTGAGCTTTAAGTTTCAAGGCTATGTACCTAGATTTGTTAATTGAAGGTGGACAAGAAAGGAAACATAAATAATGAATAATATCTTTTTACCAGTTTGAACAGAGGAATTTATATTTAATTGTTGCTTTTGTCTGAATGTGATTTGATTCTTCAGTGACTTCTTCTATAGGTGCAAGTAAACTGATTCCCAAAGCTTGGAAATTAAATTATGTTAACAATTTAGCCAGTCCTAGTCCTTTGACTAGCTTTGTTGGTTTGATATCCAAATCATATTATTGGATTTTAGAAATCCATTTCCCTCTTTTCCCTTCAGCATCACTCTGTACATTCTTTACAGCAGAATTAGGCACATATGCTACAATTTGAGAATGAAGTATATAAGTTCTGAAATCCTTCAATGATTTAACCAGAGCATATACGTGTTTCTCCAAGATATTATACTTCATTTCTGCATCTCGAAGCACTTTTCTAAAAAATGCTACAGGCTGCTCACTTCCTTCTTCATTTTTTTGTACTAGCACAGCAACAATTGTAGAATAAGATGCCAATGAGAAAATTTGAAATGGCTTCAAGTAATATGGACTGATTAAAACAGGAGCTTCTTGGAGAGATTCTTTAATTCTTCCAAAACATTCCCTTGCATCTTTGTCCCACTTTACTTTAGCATCCTTTTTCAACATATCTGTTATTTTCCTAACAATCTCTGCATAATTTGGAACAAATATTCTCAGAAAATTGATTTTTCGAAGAAATCTTTGAATATCCTTCTTACTTCGAGGCAGGGGCATTGTCTGTATGGCTTCAACCCTTGCTGGATCAATCTTCACTCCTTGCTTTGAAACTATATGGCCCAGAAATTTTCCTTCTTCTAGAGAAAACAAGGATTTTTTAGGATTCAATGATAATCCATATTTCCTGCATTTTAAAAAGGCTTTCTGCAAATGTTGTAGGTGTTCATCATCAGAACTTGAAAAAATTGTATCATTAAAATAAATAACCACAAATTTGTCCCCTACAAAATAAATATCCATTGCCCTTTGGAAAGTAGCTCCTGCATTCATGAGGCTGAATGGCATCCTGGCATACATGAATGTTCCCCAGGGTGTAGTGAACGCAGTTTTATTTTTATCTTCCTTTTCCACAGCGACCTGATTATACCTAGAAAAACCATCAACCATGGATAACCTGTGTGCTCCAGTTAATTTCTGCAAGACAAAGTCCATTTTTGGCAAAAGATAATTATCCTTTAGTGAAGCTCTGTTCAAGTTTCTAAAAGTTACACATAGTCTTATCTCTCCATTTTTCTTCCTGACCGGTACAAGATTGGAAACCCAATCTGAATATCTTAGAGGACCTATAATCTTTGCTTGCAAAAGTTTCTTTACCTCTTTTTCAATTGGAGCCAACAATAATGGATTAAGTTGTCTGAGCTTCTGCCTATGAGGCTTAATCCCATCTTTCAATGGAATTTTATGCTGAATAATACTTTTATCATAAGTTTTCAGATCTTCATATGACCATGCAAATACATCCATAAACTGCTTGAAAAGATCTACATACCTCTCTTTTTATTCCTTTGGAACTCCTTTGAACAGTTTGGCTATTTTAGGCTCATGTTGAGTTCCTACATTACAGTCCTCCATTTCTCCCTCTTGGGAAACCTTTTTCTGGTTTACTGCCACATCATTAGCATCAAACAGTCTTGCAAGAGGTACCAAACCTCTGGGAAAAATATTATCTTTCAATTGAATTATCTTCTGGTCTCCAATTGTCTGCTTCAGATTTTTAGACATTTCACCTTGATCACTTTCATCCACTTCTAAATCAATTTGACTGTCTTCAAAATTTCCAATCATCGTCAAGAACTGATTGATCTGCTCATCATCCTCAAAGACCTACCAATGCTTTACATTATCAGGAATTGAAGGCTTGTGTCTCAACTCAATCTCATATCTCAACCTTGGATTGATTGGTGGTTTGAATGTACTGGCTGCAACTGCTAACGAATCTCCCATTCTATTCTCCTCTCTTGGAATAAACTGTAAATTAAAGGCCTCAAAATAATTTTCAACTAGATCACATACCTCATTTCTATAGGACCTCAATCTAGGATGCTTATTCTGACACCAATTTTTAATTTACCTTATGATCAACTCAGAATCAACAAAGACAGAGATAGACTGAATTCCCATATGTTTAGCTGTTTGTAGACTTAAAATCAATGCTTCATATTTAGCTACATTATTAGTGGATTCGAATTCGAGTTTGAAAGAAAAAGGTACAAGGTTACCTTCAGGTGATACAAATATGAATCCAGCTCCGGTGCCCTCCTTAGAGAATGCACCATCAAAATAACATTTCCAGATTTTATTTGAATGCAGCTCTTCATGTACATTGGCTGAAGTGAGCTGCTTTTGTGAATATTTATCAAATTCTGCATCTTCATGTAGCATGAAGCAAGAGAGATCCTCCTTCTCCTGGCCATAAATGGGGGAATTACCTGCATCTTTCTTGGTAGTAGTTTTTGAAAATCTGGTTTCTCTGTATAACCTCCTTTCCTCCCCATTAAAAACAGGAATGATGGCATATGTGAAATCTAATTTCAAAACCCCTCCAATTTTTTCCCCCCAAGATCTGGACAACAACATACCAAATCTAGCTGGAATATCTACTACTACCACATCCATCATAATACTCTTAGCTGTAATTTGAGCTAAGGAAACAACCATATCTTTGATAAGACCAACACACTTCACCCTTTTTGAATCAAAGGAATAAAGGTCTCTATATGGCTTGGTAATTTTCAAATTTAACTCTTTCATCACAGACAGTGGCATTAGATTATGTGATGCACCAGAATCTAGCATACAATTATGTAAAATGAAATCATGCAACAGAACTGATATATAAAAAGGTGGAACAGAAGAATCTACCTCTTCAACATGAGGTCCAAAAGTAACCGCTGGTTTCTCTTCTTACAGATTCACTATATCACCCACTTCATCAGACTGAGATAAATTAATAAATTCTGCAATTTCCTTCTTATAACCAGGTGTTTTGACCAACTCAAGAAGTGCCACTTGAATTTTTACTTTTTCTAATTCTTTAGACAAACTAAATATTTGATTTTGTTTTGTAAGTTTCTCGGGCTCTTCTAATTTTTATTTGGATTTGCATGTTCATCAAGAACAATAACAATTTTCTCCAAAATATTAGGGTCATTAGATTTTATTTGAGGAGTTTCAACTGGTTGTTTTTCTTTCTCTTTTTCTTAATTCATAGGTTGTTTCCCCTTTTCTAATTTTTTAATTTGGTTCTTCTGTAGTGGAGTCGCCATTGGAGTAGGTACTGATTCTGATTATTCTCCTTCATCATTTTTAGTTCTCAACCTATTTTTTGACCTCAAATCATATTTTTTATGCAACTCTGCCTACATAAAATCAGTAAATTGTTTGAAATAATCATCCATTTCTTCCTGATCAAATGAAATATCAACTTCTTTGCATTCTTTTGCATATTCTTTCTCACTCTCTTCTTCTGTTTCATCACCTTGCATATATACAACATAAATTTGATCTTCTTCTTCTTTCTGATCATTATCAGTAGAATGTGATGGGGTTTCTTCTATATATAAGGGTGCTTGGACTTGATCTTGATCTTTCATTAGTCTTTGTAAAATTTGAAGGGGTTGTTTTCTGAATTGGGGATTGAAAACCCCTATGTTTTGTTGTGCAGGTTTCTTGTTATCTATTTCCAGTTTTACCAGTTTATTTGACAAGTTTTTAATGACATTTTTCATATCATCTATCCTTTGATCTTGAGATGAGGCTCCTTCTTTATCTTGAACTTTCCCAGCAACATACATATTTTCCTCAATCTCTAAGGCATCAATTTGAATCTGTTCAAGAGTGGGGGATCTTCTTTCTCTCAATGTAAAACTAAAATCCGGCTCAAATGCTCCAGGAAAAACAACCCTTGCTCCAATAGGAGGGGGTTTCATTTCTACAGGAAAACTATTCTACAACTTATTAAATCTTTTGACAAAATCACTCATACTTTCATTTGATTTTTGCTTTATAGCATTAAATTCTATTAAAGAATAACTGTGGTCTCTTTTCTCACCCCATCTCTGAATGAACTGTCTTTCTAATTCATCCCAATCATTGATTGAACCATTAGGTAATCCTTTAAACCATTTTCTTGCCTCTCCACTCAGAGACTATACAAAAAGTCTCATTACCACATCAAGATGTTCTACATTAAAATTTTCAGCAAATGTGCAGAACAAGGGCAAGTTTTGTTCTGCAGTTATTTCATCTTCACCAATAAATCTAGGGAGCAACTTGAGATACTCCTGAGGCATTGCATTCATTGGTTGGGGTAGATTTAATGGTGTATATATATTCATCAAGAAAGAAGGGGCTTCCATGTTTATGCCCTGATTGACTTCTCCTTGAGCGGGGGTAAAATGAATACCAATTGTAGGTGGGGATAAATGAGGTGGAACAACTGATATAGGGATAAGTGTATGAACAATAGCAGAAGAACTGGAAACTATATGAGGTTGAGTTTCTGTAAGAGGAAATGATACAAACTCAAAATATTGTTCTTCTAACGTTGGTTCCTGGAAATGAATGAGTGAAGGTGAGGGTTCTTGTTCTAGGAAAATGAGTTTCCGAGAAATATCCTTGGACGAAAAAGTATGTGAACAGCTGCCTAGTGCAAGCAGTGTGGCATCAGGTGTAGAAAATATTTTTGTTTTCTAGCCCTTCTTTGAAACTAGCTTTTCTGGATCAGACAAAATAGGAGCTTTTTGCTGAGAGGTATCTGACCTCATGTGAGGCTTCTTAGGAGCCAAAATTATTTTAAAGAAGCACAACTTAGTATTTCCTCCTCTCTGAACAACCAAAGGAAATATGAACAAAACCCAAGGAAAAATTTGAATCTTTGATCCCCGGCAACGGTTCCAATTAATGTTGTATCTTAAGAGACAATCCCTTAGCTGTAACAAGGAATTAGTGCTTAAGACATTTTATAATTATGTCACAAATTTTTATGTCTCTGTTTTATTAACCCTCAAGTATTTATAATCACACCCTTAAATATCAAATATTATGAATGCTTTGCAATGCTACCATATGTTAATGTTGAACGAAATGACTGGAAGAAAATGTAAGGAGAAGTCCAAACTGATATGCTGCTTTATACAGAAAATACCATTTCACACATCGGAAGAAGTATGTGAAATAAATAGTTAAAACAAAGGAGTGCCAATTAAGGTTTTTAACTCTTATACACAAAAGTAAGAAGAGACCTGCTGCTCATAACCTTGTTTTATTCATAGAAGGAAATACATAATGAAAACTGGAATACATTTCAACATAAAAAAATTGCCAGAAACTTGCTTACTCATTCATTAATCTTTGAATCTTTGAGTACAAAAATATTTGTCCAGGAGGTCCCAAAACTTGGAACCTTCCTTCCTCTTAGAAATTACATTAAATACAATAAAAAGCAGTTTGGAACTGTTGTAACCAATTCTAACTACCAAAACTACTTCGTGACTTCGAAGGCTGTCTATTACATGCCTTGAAAATGTCTTTTTACAATTACATTGATTTCAGAAAATAACATAAAGTAAATGTCCTAATCTATAGGAATTGTTGATGAAGTGGCTTCTTTTCCTTCATCAACTAATTTGTATTTCTTTGTTGCTGATCCTTTTGGCAAGTCAATAGTCCAAGCTCTCCACTTTTTCCATATTTCTACCTTCATCTTGGATGAATGTGTCAAATTGTGATATTCCAATCTGAATGCAGTAATTCGGTCATAAGATATCCTTTCAGAGAAAAGAGTCTTTACCATCCACAAGAGTTGAAAATGTATTTGAAAGAATTTGACCATTGTCTCTCCTTTAAGTACCTGAGTCTTCTCATGTTTGTTGTCAATCTTGCTTTTTGTCATCACCAGTAAATTCTCATAAGAACTCCATGGCAGAAGATTCCCCTCAGCTCCCCAACATGATGGCAGGCCTACCCTTGTCATTTTATCAAAATATTTATCAAATTCACTTAATGCTTCTTTGATTTCTATTAGTTTCTTTTCTGCAGCGTTTTTGAGATCATTCCTGATAATCATTTTATTAATTTCCACTGCATACAACATTCTATCCTGCATATCATTCTCCTCTAATTCCTGATCTGATTTGGAATTGATATAATCAATAAATCTTCTAGCCCAAATGGCTCGGTTAATCCCTTTCTGCTTATCAGACATAATCGGTTCTTCACACTCCACAATAAGGCTTTTTTCTTTTGCAATTATCATCAAGAAGCACCAATTGGACTTCATTTCTAAGATGATATTAGTCCAAATGATATCCTTAGCTTGTATTAATGACACATTACCTTTCATTCTTTCTTTGAGATTCTTGATCTCAGCTTCAGCATTTCTGAAATCCATTTTGTACTTATCTGCTTCGTTTTATGTGACCTTCATCAATTTTGTAACAGTCTCCAAATCTGTTTGAGCCTTCTTTCTATCTCTTTTATCCATCTGCAACTCAGTATTTAGTTGAATAATTTGTGCTTGAGGATCTGCATCACCTGGAGGAAAAAAAAAAGTACAGTTATGATTATCAATGTGATTTTGTAAAGAAATTGCAGTTTGCTTCACTTTGGAAAGCTCTTCATCTTTCTGCATAATTTTCTGCAACAACTTCTCATTTTCCTTCTCTACCTCTGCAACCTTTGCAGCCATTGAGTGTTCACCAGTAGGTAACCTCAATTTCTTCCTTAATGTAGATATCTCTACTTCAGCACTTTGCAAGATTTTATGCACAACAGTCTTGTCACTAGGGTCTACACCAATCTTAATAACAATCTTCTTCAACTCTTCATTTTGGACCGTTAAGGCTCTTAAATTAGCCTTTTCCAACTTCAATTGTTTGATAACTTTCCCTAACATGTTTTCAGCTTTAACTTCCATTGCATTTGTCTTTGTGAGATCATTAACAATCAATTGCCCGGTTTGTATATGAAAATTCATTTTGTCCATTAGTGGAATCTTTTTAACATCCAAAGTCACATTTACAGTATTAAAACTGTTTGAGGACCCAATTGACATTCCTGTAGGATGTGATAGAGAAATCATAAATTTATCTTTTTCAAGATCCATTACAATCAAGAGCCTTTTCTGATCAGTAGTAACTTGATGTTCTGCTTGGGCCTCCATGATGGCCTTCATTTTCTGATTTCTCTCTTCAATTTGTGAAAACACCTGTTTGATTAAGGGTACCTATTCATGAGATGATTCATGACCTCCAGGGGAAGAGGGAGTATTCTACTCTTCACCCAAATGCAAGGAAAAACCAAGTGAATTAGAAGAATTATCCTCAGCAAATTTTGTCCTTTTCTCACCTCTTGGTGTCTCATCATCCAAGTCAATAATAGCTTATTTACCTCTTTTATTTTTATTTTCAGTTATAACAAGAGTTTGAATGCTTATATTCACTAAACTTATTTTACCTTTGTTTGCTACCTTTTCCTACTTAGGTCTACTTTCATGAATGAAAGCAGAGTATCCATTCTCAATTCTTCTCTGTGAAATTATACCATGGGGATCATAAGCCCATTTTTCTCCTAGTAGCATATGTGTTTCCTCCAACAATTTTGTTACTTCCTCAAACGCCTACCTCGTATTAACTATAAAAGGTCCCACACTCATAGGCAAGTTATACATATGACCTTTCGTCATAGGGACAAAGTGCACTTGATCAACATTCAGGCTCTATTTGATAAATTCTAAGGAAAAAAGCCTCATTGGTACAAATGTTTGGAGCCTGTAAGGTTCAACATTTTCTCCATACAACCTTATTTCTAAATATTCTTCAAATACAAACCAGTCCCCAAATTTATAGCTAGTTCCTAAATTTAGAAACTCCTGGGCTTTGGGTAAAAAACAAGGGGGGTGAACTCCATTCAATATTTAATATGCAATGGGCATATACTGACTAGAAAAATCAAATAACCCTTCTTCATTTTGCTCCCTTATAATTATATCTATCCAGAATACAACTAACTGTCTTTTCTTGTTTGCATCCATTATATTTAGACCTAACTGCATGAATTCTTCAACATTTTGGTATAAAAATAAGTAGACAATCAGTGATGGAAATTTAAAAGAATATGTCAGTGAAAGACTCATCAACTGCGAATGGACTGCTTCTTGCCAAAAGGATGGAATATCTAGGACCATTCCTGGCTTCATCATCATGGTGAACATTCCTAGGACTGACCTGTCCACTGTGACGTCATCTTCTTTGCCCATGATTTTAGCAATACTGCTTAATATGGGTTGGGTCTCTTCATTGAAAACTCCCATAGTAAATTCTCCACATTTTGGCTGAAACTGCTTCATATTGGGCTTCAAGTGAAACATAAACTGATTGAATTCTTCTCCTGCAAGACTTTCATAATAAGTAACTAGTGAATCTTCTGAAAATTGAACTGATGATTCGGCTTCAGGAAAACACAAGGCTTGGGGGATTAATTAGGTAGATACCTGCAGCACATTTTCCCCTTGGGAATTCATCACGAAACATTTTCCAGGATAAAATGTGGAAACCAACCAATAGATAAACTCTGGGAACAAATGTGTCTTCGGGATGCATGCAGAAAGGACCCCGGATTTTTTCATGGCGGAATAGACAGGGGGATTATCATTATTCAATACAACTTGTTGATAGAATGGAAGATAAATTACTGAAGACATAGTATCTTGAATGTCTCTCTCATTATCCATGAGAGGAATGTAGCTCGATGAACCGGACAGGGAAGACCTTTTAGCCATGATTAGAAAAGGAGCTGAAGTAATACTCTTGCAAGGTGACTAAAACATAAAGGTGACGGGAGAACGCAATAGGTCAAAACGCAACAAAGTGCAAAGTATTTTGAAAATGAAATGAAAAACACCCCTAAATAAGTGGCGCGGCTTTTCTATTAAATTCCTACACAACGTGTCACTTAACTTTTGGGTTGATTTGACATACGTAACAACTGTTTTCCATTCGAAATATGACATCACTGCAGGGGGTCTCAGGCTATGGCTGAAAACTCCAGCTAGTTCCCGCGCAGTTGATATCCACTGTTGATCTTCATCACCTTCGTAGTCAACCTAGTCAACTGTGGAGGCACCCTTTTCGTTAATTCTCGTGTTGTTAGTGCCCGCAGGTTGGGTCATCCGACTTATAATTTTAATATCAGCACTCTCTACCTCTTGAATTGATCAGCCTTTAATCCTCAGACATAAAAACCCACTCGTATAAATTTTGAAACAATTAAACTTTAATACATCAGAAAAAACATTTCCTTTTTATGCCAAAGTATAAAACTATAATACTTTAACATATTTGCTTTTATTTCAATTTCAGATTTTTTTTTGTATTTTTAATATATAATTAAAAGGACATGCAGATGATCCACAATAGGAAGCATAGGCTAAGTCGATATAAATAGATGAACCTTTTTTTAGTCTTAAAGTGGGAAAGAATTAAGTCGTATGCTAAGTGCGAATTTTTAGATATGTTGTTAGTCGTTAGGGTAAGGACTCTTAATGGCTATGTGCGCGGAGATCCCGAGTCCTGCTATGTGCGGACCCCGTTGGTTGTGTGCGGAGGTTGTGTCGGATTGTATTAAGTTTTGGATACTAATATATGCGGATATGGTTGAAGTACTTCTGTGTTATCTAATCTAAGGTATTTCTGTTGATGTGAACTATTGGATCTGTTATGAATGTTGTTGTTTATCTATTTATGCTGCAAATATGTCTATGTTATTGTACAACTATACTATGTTGATGATGCATTATACTGATATGTGTTGATTATTACTGATACGCACGTGGATGTAGAGTTATTAACTAGCTTTGTGCAAGCTATTAGATGTGTATATTGTGATTATATTGTTAACATCCCTGCGAATAGATCTGTTTGGTGCGAACTCAATAGGCAACGAACATAGATCTGCTTGACTTATCCACTCTCTCTCAGGGTGTGGAAACCTGGTTCCAACACCCTCCCATACTGCTTTGGGTGATACTTTGGCCTGCGCAAGCAGGTCACTACCGAAAGGGCCAGTAGTATAGGGGTTTGTTGGAAAACCTTAACCTCTGAACCTGGGTCAGGACCCCTCGAGCCAACAAGTCCCTATGAAGATATCAATCATATGCTCCTTTGGAATATTAGTTACTTTGATATTCAATCTTTGGAAGTCCTCAATGTGCTCCCCAACTGAACCCTTTTGTTTGAGATTTATCAATTGGATAAAGAAGGCATTTCTCTTTGTATTCTCATAATGTTCTATCAATTCCTTAGTAAAAAATTTCCAAGCGATAAGCTATTTATGAGAACAAAGTCATCGATACCACACAAACTGATTTGGTTCTAAATAAAAATATGTAATGTGTACCTTTTGTGTGTGTTGCACATCATGTAGATGAAAGAACTTCTTCATATGTAGTATCCATGTAAATGAATCCTTACCATCAAAATTCCTCATATCAATATTTGGAATGTGGTTGGTCTTCAACCAAAATTTGGAGTATCTGAAATAATGATTCACATTCCTTTTCTTTTCGTCATGAGTCTCATTGAATCCCTTGTCACCGCTAGGAAGCCTTTATTGTACGTAGAAACTTTGTCAAGCCTTCCTTCAAACCTTCCATGCCTGCTTTTAAACCTTCTAGGTCCCATTTTAAACCATCCGTGTTCCCTTTTAAACCTTCCATGCCCCCTTTTAGTTCATCTTTTGTGGCTCTTTGTGAAAGAGAAATTTTTTGTACTTGGTCCTATTATTTTGGTATATCATGTTGCATTTCTTCCTCTTCATGTGTCATAGTGGAGCTTTCTTAGAGCTTAATGGGTATAGAATTTTTTTGTCTAGGAGGTTATTTTGGAACCGATTAATGATATATATTCTTCATTATTCCCTTTTAATCACTTCAAACTGAGTTTTCAAACAAAAGTTATGCAAATTTAAAATCAAACACCTTTTAGAGCTTATTTATAAGGTTGACCATGAAATTATTGTATCTCTGTTATTTTAGCCTCCCAAGGTGTGAAATTACATCCTCTAGTATCCCTCTGGGTCTCCTTTCCAACCCCACTAGTTAGACTAAGATTGGATTCTTCCATATAAAGTTATATCAATTCTTCCACGATGACCTGATTATGGACTAATTCAGTAGATTAAACTTGTACGAGATGCCACATGTCACTATTTTAACCTTTGAGCCTAAAAATACTACCCAATAAAATATAGTTTGTAAAATTTCAGTAATTTTTTACTAATTTCAATTCTAATGCTTGAAGATAATGTTATGACGATTTTCCCTAGAATGCATGTTTGATACTTAATTCTAGAACATGTAGAAACCCTAACTTCCTCAGACCATATCTCCAAAAATATAACAAACCAAGTTCTGAAATTTCATTTAGATGTTCAACAAGATTTCACCTCCATGTGGTATAAAGTTTAGCTTTTTAAGCCTTGCAAAAAAAAGTTATAGTGAAAATTCCAAGATGACTTGTTTGAAGCAGCGAAACCCTAGGATCTAGAGATCTAATACCAATCATTATGTATCCAGATAATAAATAACACAAAAATACAAGAAAATATAGATCGATTAGATAATAAGCCACTTCGAGGGGGAAATATCCCTTTACATCACATAAATGAACAATTCTTGGATGATTCAAATGACAAGACCTCTTTGGTATATATAAGAGTCTAAAGGGTCAAAATATAATTAGGGCCTACATAACAATAATAATGTAAGGGATAAAAAATAACAATAGTGGGTTTCTATGGGGCACAACAATAAAAATATGGGGGTTTTATGGGGAAAAAAATAACAATATGTGGGATACACTAGGAACCTAACTTAGTGTATTCATCTCTCTTACAATCTCATATAGCTCAAGTGTTTGTGAGGAAGAAGAGTAAACAAGGAAATGTCAGGGGCGTCGAAAGGTGAGTCTATAAAGTTTGGTCAAGCGACAGTAATTCAACCATTTCATGAGGACTACATCACAAAAATGCAAGAATTTGGCAATTAGAGTTTCAAATTTTAACTCCATGGTGAATGATATCTGTGGCTTGTTAATTGAATCAAGTGTGATGCATATTATTATTGATTGATGCAATATTGATGAAACTATTTATGGCTAAGCATTTTTATGATTTATGTAACAATTAATGTTTAAAATCCTTTTATAATTAATGTAATTGTTGATGATTAATTACTAGCCCAAAGGTGGGGTAGCAGGAGCGGGGCGGGGAGGGGGGAGGTGGGTGTGAACTTTCACCCTAAGAAATAAGGAGAATTCCAGTATACTTAGGGTCTTAGTAATGCCTCTAACATTGTGGCAAAGCCCTATGCTCTCTACCAAGGACTAAAGAAAATTATAAACCTTGGAATCCAATAGGTGACTATCATTGGAGAATCAGAAAATGTAATTTATCATATATTCTCAAGGACCTTCCCTTCAGACTTAAAATTAAATCAAAATTTTCAATGAATTTTCTAGTTGTATCGAGCCATCCAAAGAGATTATGCTGCCACATTTTGAGAAGTAATGACATTAAGACTAACTCAATGGAAAATTTAGGGGGTCAATATTAACAAGGGTAAAATAATGTGGCAAGGGAGGAGGGATGTTGATCCACTCAATATTTAATCAAGAATATGTATCAAATGATTTATTATTGTTGGCCCCCTCTCTTTTGCATGAGAAGTAGACTCCTGGCCTCTTCATACAAGGGAAAATATTTTTTAATTATGTATGGGATAGATCCATTAAACCAATCTCTCGAATGCCTGGATATCCATTCTTTGGGACACTTCAACATGAAACAAAGTGGTATAGTCAATGAATTTATTGAGACAATGATTGTGCAGAATTTGGAGGATTTGACACCCAGGAGTTGGAATTTAAGATTGGCTTAGAATGTAGTTGGATTTAGATTGAGAGATGGTAATTTCATGATCCATCTTGTGAGAGTTAGTAAATATAAGTTTAATGACCCTGAGTAGTGAATGATATTGGGTCAGCTATGTTCCATCAGGATACCAATCCATTTAGTTAATGTAGCTATGAAGCTAATTTATATTTGGAATAAGTTTGGATTTTCTCATTTTGTTCGGGCAACACCCTGGTTGGGCTGGCGTAGACATATATTCGATGGCCTTGTCTTTCTGCCATGAGGCAGGGGCAAGGCATGCCTCTTTGTGCTCTCCATTGAGGTATGGTGTTCTCTAATTCGTCTTAGTTCATCACCTTGTTGCAATATTTAAATTTGTGGTGTATATTTTCATTCTCAGCATCTATGTATATCGACCTTGTGGTGGCTAGTGGTATCTAAGTTTAGTATCAAGACTGTTTTTTGTATCTTATTCATTGTAGTGGGTGTTGGGCCTTAGTGTTTTCTTTGTGTAATTTGGGGTGAATGTGTTCTACTATGTGTACAAATTCTAAACTCTAAAGGAGAGGATGGTGATTGGACTACTGGGAGGAAGAAAGATATTATTTTTTCATTTCTTTATAACAAGTGGGGGTAAAGCTTTGTTTAGTTGGAAGGAGGAGTTTCAAAAGTCTTCCTCTAGTTCTCTCCTACAGGATTGTCTATAAAGCTTTTGCCTCCTGCTCAATTGTCACCTTTGGGTGACTAGTTTAATTGGTTTCATCTCAATGGATTGGGGGGGCTCATTTTCTCCATCGATCAGTTTTACTATGAAAGGTAGATATATTTTATTTTCACTTGTGATTAGTGGTACTTCATACAATGGAATCTCTAGACATCAGTAGTGCATCGTTGTCATTTGGTTCGTCCTTTCTGTCGCCCATATTGTATCACCCTCTTCCCACATCTACCCAAGTAATCGACCAACCAGCGTGAACATGTGACGCGAGGATACTAATACGAGATTCAACCTCTTTGGTGACCTTAAGTAAGTGGAACCGATAGAAACACGACAAACAAACATTGTACATCATCAATGACACCCCCATGAGCTAATCCAACCTTTAAGGCCTCTTACCCCTAGGTCACACTGACCTTTTGGCCTCTTTGAGCCATAGCTGCAAGCATAACACTGCATTTCAGTGGATGGGAGGCTACAGCCATAGGCATAACAGTGCATTCCAGTGGATAGGGCCCCAAATGCTTTGTTTTGAGCCTGCAGCTCTGGGATTTAAGCCACCTTTTCAAGCCCAGAGCCCATGTCACTATCTATAACTTCATGAAAAGTTTAGACGTGATAAATAACAACATTAAAATGATGTATAATCAAACATATAATAAAGGAATCAACCAGACCCCTGAAGCCATGACAGGAATTTTTTCCAACATGTCACAAACATTGAATCTACAGGTGTAAACAACATATTTCAACATAGGGGTCTCATAATTATCTGAGAATCACTACAAAGAATTTCTCCCTTACATAATTAGCTACAATACAACCTATTTGACCACAGTTACACTATGCATTAATTTACAAGTAAAAACATGGGTATATCCATACATCATCACTCATCAAATACATGCTTATAATGAGCACAATAACCACAAAAATACAATGGATATAACAACAATAGAGTCTGCATATAAATAAATACATTTGCATACCAATTACCAAGGGAATGAATTTCTCATTATTGAATGTAGAAACCAACTAGAGATGGGACTTCCATGTTCAACCCGACCATAGATTGGTTGAGCCATGTCTCACTTCAGCCAATGACCTCTATGCCATTTTCCAAGCATGAATGTGGGATCTCATAAAACACATCAATCATAATCAATTCATGGCTTCGAGAGGCCAAACCACCTCAACCAGTGATGTTCTTCACTTTCCATTATTTTCCTTAAATTTCCTCCTCGCATGCAACCTGTGACCTTTCACTTCCCTTTTCTCCTATTTTCCATTATTTTCATAAATAAAATGCCAATTAATGCCTCATGCCTTTCCAAATCCTTTTCCTTTGCCTTTGTAAATTTCCTTTAGCCATAATAACCGAAATGAACACCTGCTAGGATGTTTTCCCAACATTCAGCTTGGAATATGTTTCCCATTGACCGTGGTCTTATATATTTTACATGGATTTTTAACTAGGGATGTTACAAAACCCTCCCACTTGGGGGAACACGGTCCTAGGTGTTTAATGAAACCTATGTAACAACCCTGGTAAAAATACATGTAAAATATATATATAAGACCATGATCATGGGACACATATTCCAAGTTGAATGGTGGGGAAAAAAGCCTAATGGGTGTTCATTTCGGTTATTATGGCTAAGGAAATTGGTGAAGGAAAAGGCAAAGGATTCGGAAATGCATGAGGAATTAATTGGCATTTTATTTATGAAAATAATGGAAATTAGGAGAAAATGAAGGTGAAAGGTCACACGTTGTGTGTGAGGAGTATATTGAAAGAAAATAATGGAAAATGAAGAAATTAGAGGCCTCATTAATAAAAGGCTTCTGAGGATCAGTGGGCAAGGCTTGGTCAGTTTAGTTTCGGATTTCTCATTATTCTCTCTCTCTCTCTCTCTCTCTCTCTCTCTCTCTCTCATACTCTTGAGAACTTAGTGTATTCTTGGAGCACTCTTGTAGAGCGTGGCATACATGGATTTTTGGATCAATAAAGCAAAGGAAAAGAATGAAAGTGAAAGAGGACATCGGGATCAACATCTACAATAGGTTCTGAGTGCAGATACCGAGTTGCATGTATGTTTTCCTCACTAGTTTTGGCATGCATGGGTATGCATGTGGATTTCCCTACACTTGAAATTTCTTGTATAGCCATGATGATTGTGGGTTTATTTCCATTGATTTTTTTCTAGTTTCTTCTCATGATTCCTTTAGTTGTTGGGTTGAGTTACTAGTCCTGGAAGCCCTGGTTGGAACAAACGCTCTAGAGCCTTGGAGCAGGATGGATAGAGACCAATCCATGATGGTTAGTGAAGTCCAATCGTGAGGTGGAATCACTGGTTTGGGGTTGAGATGGTGTGGTCTCTGGAGCCCTGGTTTTGTGTTTATTGATGTATTTGATAAATTCCCACATTCATGCTTGGAATATGGCATGGGGGTGATTGGCTGAAGTGAGATTTGGCTCAACCATGTCTATGGTCGGGTGGAACGTGGAAGTCCCATTCCAGGTTGGTTTTTACGTTCATTAATGAAAGGTTAATTTTGGTATTTGGTGTGTATATGCACTATTCTATATATGGATTATATTGTTGATGTATCCATGGTACTTCTGTTGATATTACACTGGCTATAAACATGTATTGTGATAGTGATGAGGTATGGCTCTCTCCATGTTTTTACTTGTAAATGAATTCAAAACGTATTTGTGGTTAAATTTATTAAATGATATATTATAATGTAGTGCAGAAATGCTTCTTAGCCATTCTCAGATAAGAAATATACCCCTTTACTTAAATTTGTTTTTTATACTTGTAGATGTTATGTTTGTGACATGTTTGACGAAATGCCTGTCATGGTTGGGTGTAGTTGGATGAGTTCCTAATGATGTGAATGCTTCCATATGTTTCTTTCAATGGTATGTACCCTCTCCTAATGTTACAAGAAGCTATGGGTAGTGACCTGGGCTCGGGGCCTAAAAATGTGGCGCAAATCCTGGAGCTATAGGAGGAAAATTTGTTGTTTGGGCCTGAGTCGCTACTTGCCAAGGCTAACTCACGGCTCTAGAATCTACAGCCTCTCCCTTACCCTTAAAATCATGCATCTCAGCCACAAAGGGGATAAAAATAAGCCCCCCCTCAGGGAACAAGGCCTTGGGAGGTTGGGTTACCTCTTAGGGATGTCAATGTTGCAGTGTAAGGTGTGTTTTTGGTGTTTCCGTCAGTTCCAATTCCTTAAGGTCATATAGGAATTTGAATCTCATATTAGTATCCTCTCTTCACATGTTTACCCCATTTGGCCGATTACTTGGGTAGACGTGGGAAGAGGGTGTTAAAGAGTGGTATCAGAGCGTGGTTGCGCTCTCCTTGGGTTATGTGTGTTGATTGTGCATTCATGTCAATTTCATATGTATTCCTCATGCTTATGTTCCATGTGTTATTTTTGAATTTTCATGGTGTTTTTCATGGTTTTATATGCATTTGTTATGCATGTCAATGTCTAGTTCCCATTCTCTTTTGTTCATATCTAATACCACAGAGTGGTATCAGAGCATGGTTCAACCCTTGGACTAGATGAGAAATGTGTTGGTCATGAATTTATGTTTGTTTCATATGTGTTTAGTATTATTGTGGTATATATGTGCTTGTTTCATCCATGTTGTGTTGGCCATGGTATTTCCATGGAAGTGTTGATGATGGTGTCGTCAACATGTTATCATGAGTGTATGATTGGTTATGTGTTGTTCGTGTTTATGTATTGTCCATGCACACTTGTGTACTTGTTGCTACATATTGTACATGCATGGTTTGCTTATGTTAGGGTTACATATTGGTCATGCTTCGGTGTTATCCATGTATGCTTGCTTGTGAAATGTCATATGTCGTTCATGATTGGTTATACATGTGCATATGGTCAAGTTTGCATTGGTTTGGTTGAGGTTGTTGTGCATAAGGTCATTTTATGCAATCAGGCCATCATGATTATATTGGTATGTTATGATGCTAATGTGTTGGATGAGATAGAGTAGGAGATGTAGATCATTAAATTGAAGTTGCAACATTGGACCTCGAGGCAAGAGCATATCATCATACAAGTTGTATGCTTGGCATGTAGGTATGTGATCCATGGATTGCTATATGCATTAGGGTTACTTATATATATGTTTGTAATTTTATTGTTGTTATGGTTACATACATGATAGATGTTAGTTAATCAGTTTAGTTATATGTAGATGCATGGGTTAGTCATGCATGGTAGATGTTAGTTGATTAGTGTAGTTATATGCACATGTGTCGGATAGTCATGAGTGATAGTAATATGTGGTTATATGAATTTCTATTATTGTTTTATGATGAGATAACTTGATTGTTATGTTATATGTGGTTGATGAGCATGATACATCACTTGTTGTTTTTATATGCTAGTAACTTGACAATTACAGTTTAAGATCTTGATTTTATATGTATCATTTTGATTTGGATTGGCCTATGCAGTTGGTTAGGGTTATGACATTCAGGTACGAGTTAAATTATTTATGTAATACTAATCTAGGTTGACTGTGCATATGTGATTGTTATGCATGAATGACATATGTTTATGAGTCTATGATGTGAACACGTTAGCTAGTTAATGTTATGGATATCATGACCTTATTTAGGTTTTAGTTGATGTGTTGTGAAATTACATCATGCTAATATAGATTGATTGTGAAGATAAGATAGCCTCCCCTGAGATGCATTAAGGTATGAGTTTGCTTATGGCATCTACTTGGTGCTTGAATGTTTGATTATGTTGTCTATTTGGTATTTGAGTGTTTATTATGTTGTCTATCTGTTGTTTGCATGTTTTATTAGTTGTATGATATGAGTTTGTATATATAAAATTGCATGAAGGAATGATCGTGTTTTGAGATGGTTGCACTAACGCACTATGTATTGAGATAGTTGATGTGCACTTGAGTGTAAGTAGGTGATAGTTGTACCGTTATGAAGTATGAGTGATAAATGTGAGTTTATTGTTGGTTATGACATGATTGTTCATATTGGTAGATGTCGATTTCAAATTAATATAGATGATGCCTTGATATTTGGAACCTATGGCTGACATGTGTGAACAGTTTCATGGAAACATGCTTGGTATTAGCATAAAAAGGTAAGGTAACTAGTGCGTTGTCATGGTTATTTATGCACTAACAGTTATGTGTTTATCGCACTATCATGCAGAGGATTACATGGTAAGTGACTGCCATGAAATATTGAAGAAGTCTTGGGTTGAGCTTTCCTTTGGAAGTGTTGTGAATCCATGGGGGATTGAGCTAGGGTGTTGTTTCTAGTCTTGTGCTTTCGGTCTATTATGAGATGGTTGCGCTTGATTTGCAGCTTTGTTTATGTCTGGTGTAAGGCCTTTCCACTTTGTTGCGGTGTCATATGGATTTTGGTTTTCATGGTCTTCTTCTTTCTTGCTCTTGTTCTTGCCTTTTATGTTTTGAGAGTCTTGGGAGTTGGGTTGGAAAGAGGAAAGTTGATGGAGCTCGGGGAGAGCTTTGTGGTACATAATAGGTAAGGTAAGACACAGATGACGCTCTGTGCATGAGTAAGTGCAACGGAAGGTAAGAATATGATATTTGGTTATATTGGTTGGATCCATCACTACAAGGAAAAGACCCTCTAGAGTAGGTTATAAAGGAGGTTTTTAGTGTTAAAAAATTGACCAAAATTATAAATAAATAAAAAACATTTTCTACAACATCCATTTTCGGTAACGAAGGTTTTTGCAGATATTTTAATGAAATTTCAACAAAATTAAAAAAAACTAGGCGGCCGGAGGTTGTTACGGATGTTTTTCTCATCGGTGCGCGCATCAGGTTTCAACGCACCGTGGCGTTTAACCGTGAACACACTGGTACTATAAACATACCAAGCACCAGGATGGAAAACAAATTTCGGATGCCTAGGCGCATTTAGCAATAGCCCGATGCGTGTCAGCTAGCAAGTCGCACCAAGTCGATGGAAGGTGCATGCACTGGGCCATTAAGTTGTAAAACCGCACTGGGTCGTCTATGTGATAAAATGCACCAGGCCATCTAGGTGATAAAATGCATCGGGTCGTTAATTTATAAAAACACACTGGCGCGTTAAAGGAAAACTGCACCGGTGGATGCCTTGCCCATCGGACCGCCCAGGTGGTAGTTGTCGATAAAGCACACCTGGCATTATAATTGGTATTGGTATTTGTGCGGTGCCCATAGGTCGTAGAAACGCACCGGTGCACATTATCATACAAACACACCAGTGCGCAATAACTAACATGCATTGGTGTTCATCTTGTATTTTTTAGAAACATCAACCTGTGACAGTGCAATAATTGTGATTTTTTAAAATTCATTATTCATCAAAATTAAACACATATCTAATAACAGTATTAATATCAATTAAATTTGTATTATTGCATTTGAATGTGATGTTTGGATTAATTTTTTATATCATATCATCAAATTTCGCATCTCTTCATTATAATATTTAATCATCCATATATTTAATCAGTGTTGTGACATTTCACAACGAAAATGGAGAATTCAATAGAACAAATTAAAAAGTATTTTCTTATATACATATATATATATATATATATATATATATATATATATATATATATATATATATATATATAGAGAGAGAGAGAGAGAGAGAGAGAGAGATAAGACACTCTCTATCATACAAAATGGGATAGTTATTGGTATCCCTCTGTCTTTCAATTAGGACACTATGTCCATTACATTAAACAAAATGCATTATTTCACAGACAAATATTTCAAAAAATACAATGCCTTGCTTTGATATCCAAACATATTGATCATCATTATTCACTATATATATATATATATATATATATATATATATATATATATATATATATATATATGAATAAGACACTCTATGTCATACAAAATGGGATAGTTATTGGTATCCCTTTGTCTTTAAATTAGGACACTATGTCCATTACATTAAACAAATTGTATGATTTCACAGACAAATATTTCAAAAAATACAATGCCTTGCTTTGATATCCAAACATATTGATCATCATTCTTCACTGGAACTGTTGTCACTGCTCGAGCTACTTCCATGACTTGGGTTATTTTGAGGAATGTTTTGTTCGTTGTATTGATTTTTTTCGTCTTCTTCAAGTTCCATCTACAAACATAAAAATAATTTGTAATGAGTGTATATACATTGGTGAGAATAATGAAAATTGCAATATTAAATAATATACATCAATTTAAATAAAAAAGAAATGTACCATAGTAATAATTGACTCATGAACTATACACATTCTTTCAAAACCAAAGTTCATGCCATATTTCAACAATTCATTTGTTGGTGCGGTTCCATACTTTGTTTCCTACAAGTTTTATACCCCATAACAAATCATATATTTAATATAAAATATATTTTGTTCTATTAATTATAGACGGAGATAAGTAAAACAAGATGGATACTTACAAATTCCACAATTAATTTATGATATGCCAACATATATTGACAACCCATATTTAACCCAATGTCAAACAATTCTTCTTATGGTTCTTATTTGTATGTTAGCACATGTTTGAAAACATTCTATGATGATTGTTGTAAAAAAAATTAAAATATACAAAAATGAAATGTATTTAAGTTGTTATAAGGAAGTAAAAATTACTCACAAACATAGATATCAACCATTTTCTTCCTTGTCTTCCTATTTTATGTGTTGAATGGGTTCCATTTTCTTTTCTTTTCTGTAAGAAAATACTTGAAAATTAATATTTAATGTTAAATTGTTTATTTATTGTACCTAATCGAAAAATTCAATGATTACATATTACATTTGAAGCACGTTGTTATTGATATGGCTCCTCATGCAATGCAATTATGTCCATTTCTTTGACCATCTCCTTGTACACCTTTTTGGACATTCCTACTGGCATATTTATGATATCAGCTCGCTCATCCTTTGACATTTTCATAATCTTCCTGAAAATGTAACATGACAATAAACTATTTAATTTCTATATTGATATATGAAAAGTAAATATAACAAAAGTGATATTTATAGATGATTGCTTTCTAGTAATATATACATATAATTCTAGAAAAACATTTAAAGTAATATTACTTTTTCATTCCTTCTTCTTTTTTTTGTACATTTTTTCTATTAAAATTTTGACATGTCTCATTGACCAATTCTCTGGAAACACATCCTATAGTTTAAATAAAATTTGGTTCTTGGAATTGAATTGATTTTTGTATTGTAAGTGGAAAGAACGTCTATACATTTGTTCCACTAGATCCCTCAAAATTTATATAAAAAAAAATATCCCCTTTCATTAACCTCCAACACCACTCCAGATAAACTGAGCAATTCATTTTCATTTGCATGTTCTATTTTTTTTCTTTTCTTAGAACAACATTCATTTTATTCGTTATTGGTACCTGTAAAAAATTAAACATATGTGAATTATGAAATTGTTTGAAACATGCTATCTAATATTTTTAAGTATATTATTAACGAAAATTAAAAAAAGAAACTCATATTGGATCAATAGTATGTTTTCATTCACCTGATTCATCCTTCTGCAATTTTTCCATCAAGATTTTACGCTCTTCTGGTCTTAGATCATAAATAATATTATCGAGCTTCATCATTTTGTGGCTCTGCATGATACACAGTAAACAATACATATTAGTTAAACTTACATATAGTTCAAAAATAATAATTTTTGTAAATAATTTACAAAGAAATTGCCTTTTTAGCTTTTCTCAATGTGCAATCAGTATTTTTGTTACTTGATCTCTTGTCAGCCATTTCTTTATCAATATGAAACTTGTACCATACCATTCATTAATATATTTTTATAAATAAATCACATACTTTTCAGGTTAAAAAAAATCAAGAAAACAGTGTGCCTTTCAAACAGTACACACCAAAGGCGATGCGGTAAGTTCTTATAAACGGACCACCAAAACAGTAGAAACACCGTACAGTGATATCTGTCAACAAGGAGACCCGATGCATTATATGTTAACCGGTGCATAGATTAAAACAGACATAAATTAATAAAAAATTATTTTTATCAAACAGTATGCGCCTGGTGCGCTATACTACAATAGTGTGCCGGTGCGCTATTTTAAATAGGGTGCACGAATTAAAAACAATCTTTTTAAAAAAAAATCATGCAAGGGCTGACATGGATTGGGATCTAACTCTACAAGTGGTTTTTCAGGTTAGATGTCATATGCCTATATATATAGCAATACAAACTCTATAAATCTAAAATGAAAAGCCCCAATTGTGAAGTCACGGAAACAAGAAGAAGCAAGGGTTTAATGTAAGAATGATTTTTTTTTTTTTTCTCTGAAAATGCATAGTAAAATTTAACAATTTTACTATGCATATATTAAATCCAATAGAAACTGTAAAAAAAACAATTATTATAGTAAAATTGAATAATTATACTATACTACAGGGTTTTTGTGCGAATCACTAGATGTTTGAAATTCTGGTTCTCTGAATAGTGATGTTGTTCAAAATTATTTTGCTACTCCACAGTGCTCTCTTGCTCTCTTGCTCCAGTTATGTCTCTCGTGCAAATACCTCCCTGAAAAGTTTTTCAAAAATAATGAAATAATGAATAGATTTGACTATTTAAATAACTTTTTTATGAAATTAGATTTCTGAAAATAATTTGCCGCTCATTTGTCAATTTACCGCATTTTTCAGTTTAAAAAAATAAAGTTGTGTTTTTTTATTTCCGTATATTCGGTGTGTTTGTTAACTAACCACACCAATGCGTCAGTTATAAACATGGGACCAGTCCACAGTAAATAAAACGCACCGGTGTGGTTAACTATACATTAGCACCTATAAGAATAAGTCCATTTTTAAGGCACCGGAATTACTTTTAGGTATGTACACCAAATTTTATTGTTGATTTGGATAAAATGGAGGGAGAAAATATCATAATTATATCAAATGGAAAATTCTTCAAAATCCAACTCATTCCATAATATTTCTCAAATTCCATCACGGAGTTCTTCCTATCCATCTCTAGACGTAATATTTACTTTAGATTTTATTTATATTTTCACTATCTAATTGAATTTATTTATTTTATCCATGTAAATCAGTCGAATAAAATTAATGCATAAAAATTTGTAGGTTCATGCAGATTCATAATCAAGTTCAGAGACACAAAATATTCAAACAGCTCCAAAACGTCAGAAGCTCTTATCAAGAGAAGCATAACACAAGGCACATTTGGTAGATGAAAATGGATAGCCGCTTCACCCTGCCGATTGTAACATTGCATATTCTAGCCACAATCCTGGGACAATGATGGTAATAACAATTGTTCTATACGTTAATGTAATTATTTCAACATCAAACCAATTAATCATGCTATTATCGACATGCTTACTAATTGATATCATCGATTTTGTACTAATCATGTTCAAATATTTTTTTTCAATTATTAGGATTCTAGTGATGGTGAGATACCTACCTACCATCCTCCATGTCACCCCACGACAATGTCAAATCGAGAGAAGGCTAGATTAATGGAAAAAATAAGAGAGGAATGATACCAAGAATGGTTGAATCAACCAGCTATTCAATTCCCACTATGTCCATATCCACCAATTAGGAATGACTACAACAATAGTAATTATTCACAAGCTGGAAATGGAGGCAATTAAATAGAGATTAGTATGGATGATTACTTAAGTGATACGACTGCCATGGAGACAATTTTGTTAGATGCATTCTATAATGATGATCAGCCAAGGGATGATGCTCATATCGTTGATACCTTTTTCAAAAGCGTTAAATTTGCTTCCACTACCCCTCTCTTTGGACCTGGTAGTCAGTCAAAGTCTACCCAGTTGGGGACAACAATGTTACTGTACAACTTGAAAGCAAATTTTGGCTTGTTTAATGCATGTTTCTCAGAAATTTTGAGGTAATTGACCATCAAGTCTTGATCCCTTATATTTTGAGAAATATAATCACACAATGAACATTACAAATGGTCAATTTTATGAACGTTAATAATTATATCGGCATTAATGTACATTTAATATTTTCCATGACCAACAACAAGTTATTCAAAGATAAGATTCTTCTGAGTGATAATGTCTTGCTCGATAGCTGCGAAGAGGCAAATAAATTGTTGAAAATGTTGGGTGTTAAGTACATATCATATCATGCATGTCCAACTGATTGTATTCTATATAGAGGATAATATGCAGATAAAGAGATATGTCGGAAATGTGGGCATGACAGGTATGATAAATCAAAAAATAAGGGTAAATCATGTGGTCCTCCTTTTAATATATTGAGGCACATGCCTATAATCCCAAGGATTCAAAGGATCTTTCGTTGCAAATAATTAGCTATGTTGCAGGGATGGCATGCCTCACACAGAAGTGAGTTGGGAGTTATGTGAATCCCAACAGATTCAATAGCCATGAATCATATAGAGGATACATGGCCCAAAAAATTCAAGGATGAAGTACAAAGTCTACAACTCAACGTAGCCATGGATGGTTTCAACCCATATTCCCTACAGAACACCAACTATTATGTTTTTCTTGTAGTAGTGATCAATAACAATATCCCACCATGGTTATCTGTGAAGAATGAACATTTTATTTTGGCTCTCATAGTCCCTGGTAGAAGACGAGTGAAGAAAATGGATGTCTACTTACAACCACTGGTAGATGAATTGAAGGAATTGTGGGATGGGATAAATGTATACGATGTATCAAGAGCCATCGCAGCAGAGAGGAGTTTTATGTTGTATGGCGTATGTTCTTACACACCACGTGATTATCCAGGATTAGAAGTTTTCTCTAGTAAATTACATTTTTATTGATTTGTTTATATACATAACAATATTATTTTGCATATTATTTATTTAATTCATTGTAATTGTTCTGATCTTCATGATATTCTTTAATGTTCCATGCATATTGTATACAATAATTTCGCAGGTCTTGTAACAGAAGGGTATTTTGGATGTAAATGTAGTGGACCTTCTTTGAAATCAAGATGGTCTAACGACCTACGAAAGCCAGTGTATGAATGCTCCAGGGTATTCCTCCCAGAAAAACACCCTTACAGAAGAGCAGCATCTGCTTTCAATGGTAAATGAGAGAGAACCCAATAACAACATCAGTTGAATGACTTATAGCATATGAGAGAGAGAATGAGAAGGAGTTCATAGAAATTTTCTATTAAAATTGGGAGCCTATGTTCGATGATCTAGAATTCTTTGACACCTATGTTGAGAAATTTCCCATTGGGATGAAAAGGAAATATATCTTTTATAACCTCCCATATTGGGAGCATCTTAATATTACCAACTTATTAAATCCCATGCATATTTTTAAAAATGTTTCATCTTCTTTATGGAGGCACATATCATTGAAACAAAGTGACACATTGGATGTAAGGAAATATATTATTACTTCAAAAAATAAAAAGAAACATTGGCCAAGCCAATTAGAAAGTACAGGATCAAAGGCAGGTGCTGGTTCCTCTAATTGTTATTTCAAAGAAGGTGATGTCCCATGGATTTTTAAAAAGATGATATTTCTTTGGAAAAGGAAGTTATAATGGGTGTGAGGGTGCCATATTCATATGGATCTTCACTACGGTGCTACTTCACCGTGGATGACCATTTTTCGGGGTTGAAATCACATGACCATTTGAATCTTATAAGAGTACGTATAATGTCAAAAGCATGATTTTGTTATTTGTTATATTAATAAATTTTATCCCATGCAGGGATTATAAAACATAACTAATTTTGTATATTATTGCATGTGTTTATAACTTTTTAGTGTCATTACCCTTTTTTCGTGTGTGGGTGTGTGAAACATGACTTCCCCCAAGACCTAAGATGTGCCATATCTAAATTATCTGCATTTTTACGTTGGATCACGCCAAAGGAGATTCATGTGGCTAACATTCCACAGTGGTGTCAAGAGATAGTTGAGATTGTTTGTATGTTTGAGAAGGAAATGTCGACGAGTTTCATGGACTTGCAAGTTCATCTTCTAATCCACCTAGTAGAAGAGGTTGAATTAGTTGGGGTGGCTTCTTGTCGTTGGATGTTCTTCTTAGAGAGGTGCATGAAGAAATTGAAAGGTTTTTTTCGACAAGGGAAAAACTCGAGGGTTCTATGGCAGAGGGGTACATATCATATGATTCTTTCTATTATGCCAATGAGTGCATCAAGAAGATCAAAAATATACCATGTGCAATGATTTGGGACGATGAAAGGGATGAAGACAAAAGAGAAGGGGAGTTGCTCCAAATGAATGGAAAAAGGTGCTTTATAATTCTAATTAATCAATCAAGACAATCAAATTAAACTATATTAATTTAAAGAAAACACTAATACTACCTCTCACATATGGTGGCTCATCCTGTGTGGAGAGGATGTTGTTACACCCTCGCCAATCCAAACCAGCATACGGACATGGCACCAGAACGAAGGAGTGATCATCAACACTGAATAGCAACTCTAGTGCATCAAGAGATATCCTAGTGGGAAATTCAGATTGGCCCCTCTTGGGCATCACCTGGCCCCACATCTGCATCCGTACATGCAGCATCAGCCTACGAGGCTGCTGAACAAAATTAGGCCTCATCTCTGGAAACCTCTCAAAAAATAAACAAAATAACTCTGAAGCAAAATGGAAGTTCAACCTTCCACGTGCCTATAATGACATCTATCTAATGTTGTATAAAACAGTTGCAAAAAAATCGCAAACCATCTCACAAGTCGTGGCCCTTGGAATAAAGAATCAACACAAAATAAAAGTGGGCAACTAATGTGTTTCCTATCACTGGTATAGTGTGAAATGGTCATCAGCAGTAGTGAGAGGCACCTCACCTCCTCTGCACCAAATGAAGTAATATGTAACTGACCACCGGACACCTGAAAATATACAGAAGAAACTATATCATCCCTAATGTCTGGGAGTACACCAACTGACTCCCTGCTGCATAGTCAATGGGGAAATCTGGGAAATGGGGCAAATCTTTAACTCTCATAGATATGATAGTAATAAAATATATTTCCCCCTTAGTGGGCGCGAACCACTGGCCATGAACGACCCAGAAAGACTCGGAAGTGGGCATCCCACCTAAAGATCAGCTATCCTAATAACCCACTATGGCCCTTCAAGGATTTAGCCTCCTCATAGAACTTGAGGAGGCCTACCTCCCTTAGGAGCAACTGGGTGGTTGCCGTAATAGGGTGAGGGTACATAAGTCTCTCCCTCTCTCGTGTCTCTCACAGGTGAATCACATTATATTGGTCCTCCATATGTTCTTGTTGTTCCCTTTGTTCTCTTTGTTGACGTCATTGAACGATTCACATATTAAATATTTTTTTTTATTAAATGAGGCATGTATTTAAAAATATATATACAATTTTTTTGGGAAAAAAAAAACAGTCAGTGCGGCCAAAAAAACAGTCATGCACCGGTACCGGTATGTACGATTTATCGTACACCGCTCTCGATGCGCATGGAAATTGTTCACGCATAAAAAAAACTAAAAAGTACTTTTTTTGTGGTGCATTAATGAATCTATCCACCTCGAGGCAAATAGTTAGGTCAATGCACTGCCCAACAATAATACATGGTCAATGGTGCAATCCTGTAAACAACCGCATCGTTGACCAAGTATTGTTGTTCGGCGAGTGGTGCGCTGAACTACCTATCCACCCCAGGGCGGATATTTTGGTCAACGCACCGCCCAACAGTAGTACATGTTCAACGGTGTGGTCTTGCAAACGAACGCACCATTGCCTATGTAATGTTGTCAGGCAGGCAGTGTGCTGACCTAACTATCTGCCCCGAGGCGGATATTTTGATCAACGCATCGTCCTCCCGACACTAGTACATAGTCAATGGTGCAGTCGTTTCAACGACCACAACGCCATGTTAGTTTTAAAATTAGTCACGGTGCGCGTTTTTCGGTACCAAACCGAAACCCAATGTAGTTTCCGTTAGCACCGTTTGCGGTGTAGCTTGTAAATTTACAGGCAGCACCGCGAATGGTGCAAGCCGAAGGGCTCGAGCACACCGCTATTTTTTTGGTTAACGGTTAATTTTAAAGTTTTTTAAAAATTTAATCCGCTAAAATGTTTAGTTATTAAGAAACAAGTAAAATACTTGTACATTTGCACGTTGAGGAGGTATATTTGCTGAGGAACTGAAGAAACCAATTTTTCCCACCATTTTCTAAAATTAGAACTCCACAAGGTGGGAAATGGACAACAGCAATGCGTGCAATGGGAGCACCGATGGTAGGGCGCCTCACACAAGTCAAATTCACACCAGTGCTTGAGAGGTTTGGAGCACTAAAGAATTAAAAATGACGTTTTTACGGTCGGTAATTTTTTTTATTTAACCCTATTTCAATGCACCAGTTTTTGAGATGCGTCATGTGGTATTATTGATGGTGCACTGCACATCATTACAGTGCGCTAGATTACTGCAACGCTCTGGGCCTATTTATACATAGAACATTGGTGCACTATAGTACCTAGACGCACCATGCGGGTTTGTACGCAGAACAATGTGTCTCAGTGTGCTAATTTTTAATACGCACTGATGCATTTTGAGGAAAACGCATCGGTGTGGTTTATGATGAGAAACGCATTGGACAGAAAACATCCGCAAAAACCTCCACCCGCAAACCTCCTCTAGAGACCTTCGTTACAAACAGATATCTAGGTTATTTTTGTAAGGGGATCCTCATTGGGTTCCATTAGAGGGTCTTTTCCTTGTATTTCATTGTGGTAAATGGATGGTGGTAGGATAGTCATGAGAAAGGTAAAGCAAATGGATCTAAGAAATCAGATGCCTTGGCTATGTTGGGAACTTTTGTTCTCAATATTGTGCATATTGTGCATGGATAAATGAAGTTCTCTTAATCTAGACCTTATGATATCTAGTGATTGTGTTGTGATCATGATTATGTCGATGTTTATATATGTACATATGTATGTATGTATGTATGTATGTCATTGATTGACAGGGTCGTCATGGATCTTGATGGTTCTATGTTGATGGTTTATATGTATATATGTATGTATGTATGGAGTTGTCTAACAGGATCATGATTTTTTTATGCTTATGATTATATATATGTATGTATCTATGTTACTGTATGACAGGGTTTTAAAGGATCATTCTTGTGGAGGAATGATTTCTTATGCAGGTGAATGGAAGGAAGAGGTTATTGGTCTTATGAGGAATCAAGTGGGAAGAGTAACTCTGACATATGTATGAGGTCAGTATCATGTGGACATGAATTGATATTATATTCTTGTACTATGCCTATGTTTATGTTATGGATAGGTAATGTTGAGGGGTACATCAGCGAAGTGAAGGTAGGGTGACCTACAACATGCTAGTATAAGCATGGATAGTGGAAAGACACTAGAGGAAAGGTTTGCTTCTGGGGTCATTGTGTGGTCTATTGATGTGCAATACTATTGTTGAATATATGTTGTGCATGTTGTGTATTCAATTATTGTACCTATGGTGATGTATACATGTAACATATGTAGTATTGTGTACATATGATGTCGTATGTCTGTGTTGGGCCTCAAATATTCCCATGTTTTCATCATGTAATATCACCGTTCATACCCTAAAACCCTAGGTTTTTTAACTCGTTCTGTACCCTAATTCCATAACTTTCCATCAAATACACTCTATGGTTGGTTATCATTATTTTTCTTATATTTTCTATGATTAAAGATGATTATGCCATGATTTACTAATGACGGTTTTCTAAGATTAATTGTCGCAGGGCTTCATTGTCGGAAGTCTTCACAAGTCAAACTAGTAGCTACAAGTTAAGTACATAACGAGATTGATGTAGGTGAAAATATGAATTGTGTGATGAAATGGTGAGGAATATCGACATTCTGAGACTTGCATCACACTCAGAATGCCATTTTTCATATAACCTAGAAACCGTTTGGAAAAATTCATCACCAAAAGGGGATGAAGGCTAAAACAATCGTTAAGTACAGTTTTAAGTGCAGAAACGTGTTGAACAGATTACGGTTTGACAAATTTGGTTTAGTCGTGCGGGTAGCTATGATTGGTCCAGTTCATTGGTCCATTTCATGATCTATAAGATCCTTATTTATCCCTACTTCAACGCTCTTCCACCATATGTAGCCTTGATCCATTATTTTCTTTATTTGCCATATCCACCTCTCCGATTAGTTGCAACAATAAAAAATTGACAAAGCATGTATGCAGACAGAAAAAAATCCATGGTTCTATACTTAGCACAACAGCTAACATTCCATGGGATGTCTTGGTTAATCAAATGCCAACGACGGAGAGCAGTTTTCCAAAAAATAGCATCAATCCAACCATAATTTATTCAAAGGCCATCTAGAGAAATTAGAAAGTGGCATATGTTTGTTTGTTGTTATGTTCATTTGGAATGTAATTAAAAAATTTGTTTCATCCACATCATGGTATAAAAGGTAGGGAAGCGAGCATATTAAGGATGGAATCATGGTGTGGTAGAGTAGGAGGAACAATATATGGCAGCGGGAAGTAGCAAGCAGATGTAATGTTTCTTATGTTATGAATACAATGGAGATTTTGATGCATTTTCTATTAGAATTCATGTTTTGCTGAACTGTAACACTGAATTATAATTCTGTACTTAAAATTCTGTAAGTGAATTTTTTTTGTGTTTTAATTGATTTGAGTTAATTTGGGCTTGCTCCAGGAGTGGCAAGGGCCCACCACAACTGGAAACAAGTCCGTTAGCCTATTTAGATCATAGAATTTACATTCAAAGTGTGAATTTCATCGAGAGATTGTTGTGTGAAATATAGCATCATTCTGTACTTAAAACTATGTTTTGTAGATTTAAAATTAAAAATTCCAGAATTCATTCTTCAACCATTCAGGATTCTTATTTGAAACACGAATGATTTCCTTCAGAAATGCAAATTTTTAAATTTGTTTGTAACCTGGGAATGATATCGAAACAATAGATCAATACTCCATCCATTTGATATGAGATCCATAACGTTATACCACTGTGGGAAATGTTTTAAAGACGCAAACTGAATGCATATTAAATCTAATTGGTTTTGGAGTTAATTTATTTGAGAGCAAAATGAAGTAAATATTTCATGAAGGTTTGGTTGTTATCATTTTAATTACTCTTATTTGGACTAAGTTTGGTGTGAATTCGATTTCATAGTGAATGCAGGAGTTCAGCTTGCATATGGTTTGACTTATTTTAATCTTTTGTTTAGACTGTGAATTCCATTATTCTGAAAAGGTTGAGAGAGTTGCATATTTCTTGAATCTTGATTATTGTAGTTATGAATTAGAACAAGATTTTATTTCTGAATTAAATACAATGATGTTATTAGTGTGGGAAATTGAGTGCGAGTTGTGTGTATTTCTTTTGAAACATTTATCTCCCGAGATTTAGCTTAGCAATTAGATCTCTTTTTAATTAAGACCTTTCTTGTTTTTCATATCATAATCATTCCTTTGTAAAGAACAAGTTTGAGTATGAATTCGATTGCGCAAGTAGAGAATTCAATTTAGGTAGCAATAGGTGTTGAGATTTCCATTTCCACAATTTGAATTGGATTTAGTTTTCATAGTATGGTTTACTTTAAATCATTTCATTCAAGGGCATCGTTTTGAGTTATTAAATTATCATAGGATAATTTCGATCTATTCTCGCATAATATTTTGTTACAAGTACATAGATGCTTGGTCTCTTTAATAGCTGGAAGTTTAAATCCTCGCTTAATATTTGTAGTTGGAGTGAATTTCATTGAGCCTTTGGTTTTAGTAAGATTTTATTTCGATTGCAAAGAATTAGAATAAGAATTGAGTTAAGTACATTTCTTTCATATTTCTTATGTTTTCTAAGAATGAGATGAGTGCTAGTATTGTTTCTTTTCCATCATTCTGCACTTAACAATCATTATTAAGGAAAATTATATACTCTGACCTTGATTTGAGCCAAAAACGTAGTACAACTCGTGTTTATGAGTCTTAAATTAACAATTAAATATTAAGAGGTTTAATTCGCTAATTAAAACTCTCAACATTTTGGCGTTGTTGCCGGGTAGTTGTATTTTGGTTTAGGTAAGATTTTTATTACAGATTTTCAAGGGTATTGTAGGGCAATCAGAGGGCGGAGAGAGTACGGGAAGACATGATTCAAGAGACACGCATCCACTATGGTGGGTTTTCTCTAAAGTTTGATCACTTTTGCTTGTCTTTGAACTTTTATTTCCTTTCATTTATGTGTAGAAGTAGAAGCACACTTTAGAATAGTCCAAAACATTATGTGAGACATTTAATTTCCGAATTGTTTTTCTTTCAATAGATTAAATAGTACTTTGATCCAACATTTTCCCAAACATGTCGTTCCCTTCCTTTTATGAAAATTTATTGTTTATGCAAGTGTGGTGATATTTATTTTTAGCCAATAGCTTTTAAATTCATTTATCTTCATATTCCAATCTTTAACATTATATCATTTTAAGGGTGTTGTAAGAACCCCCGTTACTAGTATGTGTGTGGAGACAGGGACTATCAATCAACCAGATGGACTTGAAGATGATAACAAATATGAAGAACCTCTCCCAATCACTAGTATCTATTAGGATCTTGATCTCTACCTGTTAGTAAGGTAACTTCTTGACAATAGTCAGGAACTTTCCCATTTCTCCACCACCACAAGAGGATTTGGATGTCTCTTTTCATTTCCCTTACCAGTCATCTAAGGAAATGAATGAATCATGCACTATAATCAATGGAGGACATCCATTGGAACCTTATATCGAGGAGTTATTGACATGTCTATCAGCAGATCTAGAATGTAATCAAGAGACTAATCACCCTAAGGAGGAAAATCAACATGACATGGAAGAAGAGGATGTGCAACATGGGCCAAATCAAGAAATGGACCAAGACTACCATGATTACATCGAACATTGGTTCCAAAAAACAACTCAAGAGAGGCACCATTCTCCTCTTCTAAAACTCTTGTTGTCATATCATTTAAATTTTTTGGTTTTTCATGCTCATGCACACTTCCAAGTATATATGTTAAATATGAGCATAAATATATATTTGTACCTGATCCATACATGGCTTCATTGGAATTACTCCTTCACTTGAAGGATTTCATTTCCCTTTCTTCAGTGTAATAGGAAAGTTTGTATTGTAATAAATAAAGGAAAAATAGTAAAGATAAAAATAAGTCATTTTGTGAAAACCAGCTTGTCTGGCACATCTGGACAGAGGCTTCTCTTGAAACTAGGTAACTAGCAGGAAAATTTCTCAATAATGTTTTGTAAGCCTTTATTAGTTATTTCCAATCATATAATCTTCAGATGATTATGTATGCACTTGCATCGATTGATGTGGGATTCCCTAAATCCCACTTGTCGATAGACCTTGTCCCATCGACATCAGCACATTATCTGGGACTAAGGTTAGGGTTAGATAAGGTACCTAGGAGCCTGCATGCCTTAATTGTAGATATACTTGTCATCTAATAAGAAAATACATCAATGTTTCTTGGTGGATGGATTCTGTAGTCCATTCGACTTCAAAAAATCCATTCATGGCTAGTAGAATGTACCTAGTGCCTTGATTCCCATTAACATCAAAGGTGGGATATCTTTCATTGGTTAACAACCCTCCTTAATGGTCGATAATCTAATGATTCTTACTCATGTTCGACATCAACACCACCCTTTCACATATGCAATATTGCACAATGTATTGTAGCGGATGAAGACTATGTTTTTTGAGATCTCAACACAAGTTTGTAGCAGTTTTGTTCTTTGTACAACATTTCATTTTCTTGTAGCATTCATCTTGTTTCAATAGAGGTTGTCATATAGCAGCTTGATCATCATTTGCAACAGCCACCTTCCTTTTTTTTTGGGGGAAATACAACTCCTCAGGCATGGGGGAGAAGGGGACCTTCATTTTTTAGCCTTCTTTACTATCTTCAGTTTAGCCTTCTCCAGTAGATCCATATCAATATACACATCAGCTCCAGCCATTCCAAATCATCATTCATTCCAACTCCAACTTTCATTCATGTTCCAATTCATCTTCCACTTCATCCTACAACAGAAAGTACATAAAAAATAAAGGTAACCTGAGGTAAATCTGGCTTAAGATTATTTAATTCATTAGAGATTGAATAAATATTTTATGAGTAACCACCACATATTCCATTTTCCATATACCCTCCATTTTCAAATTCCTCATTCATAATAGAATGCATGCTACTCTAATAAGGTCACAGTCATGAAAATAAAATATATTGGTTCATATAAGCAAAGTAACTATAGTGTCTTCCCCTCCTACATTCGCAAATATTTTCAATTGAATGTATTCAATAAAGGATGAAGTCATTTTTTCTCTTCATAAATGAACCATCCATAAGCATTGGCCTCAAAAGAGGAGCGTATGCAACCACCTCATCTCACCCACTATCTCCATCACCACCTCACCTCATCCACCATATGCATCATCACCTATCATCTCATTCATCATGGCCTCCTACCATATCTATTGATTATTCTCCATTTGTATCACTCTCAAAATTAAATCTATGGTGTTCAAATAAGAATAGTGTTCCTCCACAAGAACCAATACCCTCAAATCTTCATGCAGTATTGCTCCACAAGAACCAACCCTGCCCAAAGCCACAATGCCATATAAACCTATATATGAGAAAAAAAAATTTGCATGAGGACATGCAAAACATCATCCATGGGGGGATGTTTGGCCTCTAATATTCCCATGTTTTCATCATGTAATATCACCGTTTATACCCTAAAACCCTAGATTTTTTAACCTATTCCGTACCCTAATTCCATAACTTTCCATAAAATACACTCTATGGTTTGTTATCATTAGTTTTCTTAGATTTTATATGATTTAAGATGATTATGTCACAATTTACTAATGACGGTTTGCTAAGATTAATTGTTGCAGGGTTTCATTTCCGAAACTCTTCACAAGTCAAACTAGTTGCTACAAGTTGAGTACGGACAGGATTGTTGTAGGTGAAAATATGAAGTTTGTGATCAAATGGTGAGTAATCTCGACATTCTGAGACTTGCATCACACTCATAATACCATTTTTCATATAACCTAGAAACCATTCAGCAAAATTCATCACCAAAAGGGATGAAGGCTAAAACAAACGTTAAGTACAGTTTTAAGTGCATAAACGTGTTGAACGGATTATAGTTTGACAAATTCGGTTCAGTCATGTGGGTAGTTATGATTGGTACAGTTCATTGGTCCATTTCATCATCTAGAAGATCCTTATTTAGCCCTACTTCAACACTCTTCCACCATACGTAGCCTTGATACACTATTTTCTTTATTTTCCATAGCCACCTCTTCGATCAATTGCAACAGTAAAAAATTGACAAAGCATGTATGCAGACAGAACAACTTCCATGGTTCTGTACTTAGCACAATAGCTAGCATTCCATGGGATATATTAGTTAATCAAATTCCAACGATGGAGAGGGGTTTTCCCAAAAATAGCATCAATCCAACCATAAGGTATTCGAAGGCGATCTAGAGAAATTAAAAAACGACATGTGTTTGTTTGTTGTTATGTTCATTTGGAATATAATTAAAAACTTTGTTTCATCCACAGCATGGTATAAAAGGCAGGGCAGCGAGCATATTAAGGAGGGAATCATGGTGTGGTAGATAAGGAGGAACAATATATGGCAGTGAGAAGTAGCAAGCAGATGTAATCTTTCTTATGTTATGAATACAATGGAGATTTTGATGCATTTGTTGTTAGAATTAATGTTTTTCTGAACTGTAACACAGAATTATGATTTCGTACTTAAAGTTCTGTAAGTGATTTTTTTATGTTTTAATCGATTTGAGTTAATTTTGGCTTGCTCCAGAAGTGGCAAGGGCCCACCACAACTGGAAACAAGTCAGTTAGCCTATTTAGATCATAGAATTTACATTCGAAGTGTGAATTTCATCGAGAGATTGTTGTGTGAAATGTAGCATCATTCTGTACTTAAAACTCTGTTTTGTAGATTTAAAATTAAAAATTTCAGAATTCATTCTTCAACCACTCAGGATTTTTATTTGAAACACGAATGATTTCCTTCATAAATGCAGACTGTTAAATTTGTTTGTAACATGAGAATGATATCAAAACAATAGATCAATACTCTATCCATTTGATATGAGATCCATAACTTTATATCGTTGTGGGAAATGTTTTAAAGACGCGAACTAAATGCATATTAAATCTAATTGGTTTTGGAGTTAATTTATTTGAGAGAAAAATGAAGTAATATTTCATGAAGGTTTGTGTTTGTGCTCAACCTAGTCTCCTAAATTGAGTTCATTTAATTGTCAACCAGGGTTGGTAAACTGCTGAAGTGAAGTTCACTGTATGTGCCTAGGTGTTTGTCTCTTAATGCGTTGTGTTT